>JAOANK020743419.1:0-23406 GCA_026257165.2 Telfairia occidentalis | reverse complement strand
GCACAAGGAATAGTTTTCATTTGATTGTGTTCCAATTCATTCTTTGGACATTGTATGAGACTAAACTTATCTCCCTTCTAAATTGGAACAACACTTGAAGAGCATTTATCCACCTTAATTTTTCTAGAACTTTATTAATATATGCTTTCTGAGATAGTCTTAACAATCCATGTGCTTTATCACGAAATATTTCTATTCCAATCACATAAGATGTCTCACTCATGTATTTTATTTCAAAGTTTTTAGAGAGAAGGTTTGATGTAATAAACCAAAGTCATTAGTAGCCAGCAAAATGTCATTACCATACAAAACAAAAAATATAAACTTACTCCCACGGATCTGTAGATTTATACATTGATCAATGGTGTTTTCTTTAAATCCAAGGGATTTGATGATATTATTAAACTTAAGGTACCATTGTCGAGAAACTTGTTTAAGTTCGTATAGTGACCTCTTTAGCTTACACACCATATGTTCCTTTTCTTCAATTACAAAACCTTCCAGTTGATCAATGAATACTTCTTCATCTAAATTCTCATTTAGAAAAGTAGTTTTCACATCCATTTTGTGAAATTCCAAGTCATAATGAGCTACGAATTAATGTCCTAATAATTCTTAATAAGTCATTTTAAAGAAATAAAGGAAAAATCACCTTATAGTCAATACCATCTTCTTGAATAAATCTTTTAGCAACAAGTTTGACCTTGTGTTGTTCAATATTGTCACTTGAGCCACGTTTGGTAATATCCATTTACAACAAACTCTTTTGCTTTCTTTAGGCAATTCTATAAGATCACAAATCTCATTGTGCTCCAGTGATTTTAACCCTTCATTTATGGCAACTAACCATATATCAGAACTATCACTTTCAATGCCTTGTGAAAATGAAACTAGATCATTATCAATGCTTTAGTCAAACTATGACTCGTGCAAATAAACCACATAATAATAAGAAATAATCGATCTTCTTTAAAACACATTTCTTCCTAATTTTATTTCTTGTAGTTTCTTTATTGCAGGTTCATTAATAATAATATCATTATGTGGTGTTTGGTTCATTAATTTGTTCTCCATGTAAATTATTAACAAAGTCAGCAATTACAAGAACAACAACTTGAAAAGAAGTTTTAGATGAAGGAATTTTCACCCCAACTTCTTGAATTTCCATTTTACGTGATTCCAAACTCCCACTAACTTCACCATTCTCAATGAACCTAGCATTTTCAGTTTCAACTATTCTCATACTATGGTTAAGACAATAAAAACTATACCCTTTAGATTTTTCTTGATAGCCAATGAAGAAACCACTAGTTGTCCTTAAATCCAATTTCTTTTCGCGTAGATTATAAATTTTTACTTTTGCTTGGCGGCCCCAAACATGCAGGTGTCTTAAAATGGGTTTTCTTCCTGTACACAGTTCAAAAGGAGTCTTTGAAACTGACTTACTAGAAACCTTGTGTAATAAGTATTTAGCAATTCTTAAAGCATACATCCACAATGATATGGATAAAGATGAATTAATTAACATACTCCTAACCATGTTCATTATAGTATGATTATGCATTTCTGCAGCAGCATTTTGTCGCGGTGTTTTTGGCATTGTGTATCGAGCACATATGCCACGATTTTTTAGAAATTTAGCAAATAGGCTAAGATACCGTCTCTTTTCATCATATTTTTCATAATATTCACCACTTCTATCGAACCTTACAAATTTTACTTTTCTATCTAATCGTCTTTCAACTTCATTGAGAAAACCTCTAAGATATCTATTGATTGAGATTTTTCATACAATAAATGGATATATCCATAGCGTGAAAAATCATCAATGAAAGTGATGAAATATTTTTTTCCACAAAAAAATAAATAGAACATCAAAAGGCTCTGCAAATATTAGTGTATATAAATTTACAGAGTTGTGAGCATCTTGTGGCTGCTTTCTTGACTATGTGTTTTATTTGTTTTTCCTTATTACAATCAACACAAATTCCAAAATCAGTAAAATCCAAATCTTGAAGGATTTCGTTCATTACCAATCTTTCAATTCTTTCTCTAAATATATAACCCAAACATCTATGCCACAAGCAAGCTGATCATTCATAAATAAACCATGTTTAGTACCAACATTATGGTGCAATGTCAATAGAGTTTGTGGTTCGGGTCGTAAGGAACCTAGCATCAAACCTGAATCATGCAGCCAAAATCAATCCACAACTTGTTATAAGAAACTTCAGTAAAGTTTGATTCAACATATTAAAGCATTAGGCTTACCTTTACTTTCAAGTCATGCCTTACATTTTGGGCAATCTTTCTAATAGTGTTCTGACTTATTCCAAAAACGACATTTATCCTTAATTTGTTCCTTCTTATGAATTTGGGCAGATGACTTATATATCTTTAGTTTTTGTTGATTGCCCTTTTCATTCTTCTTTCCTGGTTTCTTTCCAACTTCTTTATGACCCATGAGATAATTAATAGAGTGAATTATAGGTTTCTTAAGTCTTGTTTCCTCTTGAATTGACATACTTTGCAATTCATGCACATTCCATTTATCACTTTGAGAATTATAGTTCATATAAAATAATTGACCACACTCTAGAAGTAAGGAGTTAAGATAAACACTACAAGAAAACTCACATTAACTTTCATTTTCATGATATTTTGTCTTGCCACTATGCTTTCATTTCTAGGATATGCTTATGCATAGTACGAAAACCATCAAAATTAATGGTGGTTAAAGTACTCATCAGTGTCTCAGTAAATGACTTACAACCGACTCAAACTGAGAACAATTTTCCACAAATTTCATTAATGTCTTAACACTTTTAGTTTTATAATTGTGGACTTGATATTGCTTGTTACAGTCACATTCGCATAAACATTAAGCCCAACATGTTCTATCTTTTCTAAATACTGTTAGCATTCGTAAGTGCAACAGGTTTTTCACTTAAGAGTGTTAAATTAAAATCTAGAAGACTAAGATGGAATTGGATTTGTTTGTACCAATTAGAAAAATTGAGGTCATTAAAACATAATAACATACATTTGGCGTATCAATGAAGAGTAATAGAAGGTACTTGAAAATATAAAAAATATGTTTATATTGGAAAACAAACTTAATTTATAATACAAATTCAGAAAACATCAAACAAATATTAAACGTACATTGGAGTTCTCCTTTGGGAGATACTACAATATACAACATTCGTACATAATTGATGCTTAATTTAATTTCACATATTTGAGAATTAAAATGCTCAAATCAGATACGTTAGCTATATTTGGATATACTAAATATACCTAACCAAGTACCTCAATTAACCACGATAAGGTTCAAAATTATAAAACTCTTAATCAACCTTTGGGCGATTTATAATGCTTTATAATAATGAACATCAATATACTCGGGATAAAATCTTTAATATTTCATAATATCATCTCATTCATAAGAATCATATAAACATGAATAATTGAATTAACTTTAATTTGATATCTATATAAACTTTCTAATTTGGCCAGTTTGGTGACTAACAAATTATAAGTAGTATAGATATTATCATACAATTTGTAAACATTTAACTTTAATTTGATATCTATAAAGCTTTCTGATTCGACCACTTTGGTGACTAACGAATTAAACATAATATAGATATTAAAATATAATTTGTAAACATTAATTTAACTTTAATTTGACATCTATTAAACTTTCTAATTCGACCTTTGGTGACCTAATAAATTATACATAATATAGATATCAAAATAAAATTGGCAGATAATTTGATATTCATAAAACTTTCTAATTTAGCCATTTTGGTGACTAACAAATTAGACATATAATATAGATATCATGATAAAAATTGACAAATAATTTATATCATATAATGTGTACTTTAAATTTTATGTAATACATATTACATAAAATAAAGTAAATACATGTGCAATACATACTTCCAATTTTATGTCATACATAATACATACAATAAAATAAATTAAAATTAAATTCATTAGCAAAAAGCAAATAACAATTCTTTATCATTATATATATATATATGTATGTATGTATGTATGTCTTCTTTCTCGTAAGTTTTAAGTTTTGATTCTTGAATAATCTTCCATATTCAATTTCTGGTAGCTTTTCTTCTTGGTCGCGAAAATAATTACTCAAATACGTGGGTATTTTATTTTTATTTTTTTCTTTTATAAATAAACAAGAAATTGACCATCAAACTTAAAAGAACAGATAATTTGTTAAAGAAAAGCCAAACATAATTATTAGCAGGGGAAACATAAATTCATAAATTAAAACATCAATGAAAAATCATATGTTCTCAACTAGGCTCTGATACCACATGTTAAATTCTTAATTTGCATGATTATACAATAAAATCTTAATATTGTATAATACAATAATTGCCTTGATCTTTGAACAAGATGATTTTCACATGTAACATAAGTTAAGATAACATACTTTGATTCATGAAGTCGATTTCTTGAAGCAATTGGTGAAGATTGTGTTTCTCTCTCTTAGCCTTCTTTAATGCTTTATTAGCCCTTCTGGATGGAGAGAAAATACTACTTAATTAGGAGAGAGAGTACCGATCCTTAGGGTTGTATCTTTATATATACACCTTCCATCAATGTGTAAATTAGAAAAATTACCTTTTAATTGATTGACCTACTAATATGGGCCTAAAAAATTATTGGAATAAATGTACATGAGCCGCATTAATAATAATATTGGATTTAAAATCTAACAAGATTTTCTACTATATTAACCTTTGCAATACTTAGCTTGTTCGAGTTAACAACTTCACGCACATAATGGAACTTCACATATATGTGCTTGGTTCTATCATGGAATGCTAGGTTTTTGGACAAGATAATGAAACTTTGATTGTCATAAAATATTTTTACTTTGCAAACTTTACTGTACATTTCAGATACTAAACCCTTGAGCCACATGGCTTCATTCACAGATTCACATAGGGAGGTGGAGGTGTAGGCGTGAGGTAATAAATTAGGGTGAAATCAATGGTAAAAGAAAGATATGGGGTAAATAGCAAAGGGTTGGTATGCAACTTACCTTTGAGGGGTGTAAGGGTAGCTGCACACAAAAGGAATGGTAATTGCTGTTGAAAAATGGACTATCGACAATAGGGGTGGAAAAAATCACTTTTTGGGCCCTTGGTGGTCAAATTCGTCTTTGAAAATTATTTGTACACTTAAATAGCAAGTTAGTATGCCACAATCAATATATATTTACTAAAAATAAGTTTGGAAAAATGACAAAGATATTTTCTAGGTAATTCCCTTTTTTACTAAATCCAAATATAGAAAGTTTGTATGACAAATAATACCTACTCTTTTGATATTAAATTTTGTCTCAGAGCTCAGATTTGAATGTGCTCTATTTGGTTGGAAAGCTAACTCAAAGGGCTTCCGTTTGGTACCCAATTCGACTATATTTGAATTAATGAGTACCAAGATATCTTTAATCAAAGTCAGGCTATTGCAGATTCACCTTTGGCAGTTTTGCTCAATCAGGCAGTGTGCACTCAAAATACGATAGCTTTCTCTACATAAGTTCAAATAACTCGAAATAGGTATATTTAGAAAGATAATTTAATAATTTTTAATTTGGTACCTTATGTGACTACTTTTGAAGCTGGGAGCAAGGAGAAAAAGTCGATCGGAGTTTAGTTATAATTTTAGAATTCTGCAGGCTTCTCCCAACGGTTGAGGTTTAAACAAAAAGTTTCTCCTCTTGATTTTATGGCTTGGTTCAGAGGGAAAATCATCTTGTAAAAAGTTTATCTTGTGAGGCTAAGCAATAAAATAATATGCAATGCCTTAGAAGTAAAGTTTAACCTCAAACACAAACAAGAAAAGAGATTAGTAATCACAACCGAAGACTTGTAGACTCAAGAATAAAATTTTTGGTGTTTTTGGATATACAAACAAAAAATAACACATAACCAACCTAGAACCAAAGCTTTGATACCAAATGATGCATGTAAAGGTCCTTGCAAGCAGTTACCCAAGCAAACCTCCATGACTAAGACACCAAAGTTCAACCCAAGACAACTCGTTAAGAACTTTAGTGAAACTTGATACTATGAACTTCTTGGTTATGCAAATCCCTAAATAATCAAAGGCACTAAAAACCCAAAGTCAGTTAAACAAATCCAAAGGAAGGTTAGGAAGGTTTACCTTTGAAGATTTCGTCAAGGCTAGAGAGTATGACAACTTGATGCTTTCGTACTATTCACAAACCCATTTACTGCAAGAAAGAAACACTTCACAAGTTTGGTGACCAATCAAGCTTGAGTGCTTCTTTACAAGCACCTCTAAGCAAGTTGCTTAGAGGTGCTTGTAAAGAAGCATTCAAACTTGGTTGGTCACGAAACTTGTGGAGTGTTTCTTTCTTGGAGTAAATGGATTTGTGAATAATGTGAAAGTGTTCAAGCTGTCTTGTTTAACTGACTTTGGGTTTCAGTGCCTTTGTTTGTTTATAGGTTCGCTTAACTAAGAAATTTTTAGCGTTAAGTCACACTAAATTTCATAATAAGTTGTCTAAAGTTGAATTTTGGTGCCTTGGTCATGAACGCTTGTTTGGTTAATCTCATGCAAGGACCTTTCACGCATCATTTAGTATAAGAGCTTTGGCTCTAGGTCGGTTATATGTTATATTTATGTCCTTATATCTAAAATACCAAAAATTTCATTCTTGAGTCTACAAGTCTTCCATTGTGATTACTAATCTCTTTTCTTATTTGTGTTTGAGGTTAAACTTGTTTGGTTATGGAGCCTAAATCATCAACTGAACTTCATTTGTAAAGATTTGTCGTACAAGAAATGAAGAAAATGGATCGAGGGAAAATATTGGATGTTACAGAGCCAAAAGTCCCCAGGGGGCAGCGCCACAGTGCTACTTGGAGGTGTTTTGAAGAGGCAAAGAAAAAGTTCGGAGCACCATGACCCTATCTGTAGCGCCATGACCCTACTCTACGTTGTATTACAGTACTGTAGTGCTGTTTCTAGCGCCGTAATGCTATTCCGATTTTTTTTCAGAAGTTTGCCCTAGCCATTTTTCTTCTTATATATATGTAATGTTTATTAGGGTCATTAAGAGTGGACTTTTGTTAGATAGAATAGATCCGAAAAAAGAGTGTTCTTTTAGATTCATTTTGCTAGCCAAGAACAGTACAAGGAGCGAGATTGTACAACGAGGTTATTGAGAGTGTTTCCATTGTAATGTTCAAGCATTTTAGTGGAACCTGCAGTTATAGGAACTGAATGTAGCCCTTTGATTGTTGGGGTGAACCATTATAAACCCTTTGAGTCAAGTTCCTTTATCCCTGAAACTCTTTATTTTCAGTTTATATTGCTTGTGGTGTTTAATCTATGTGCTTTGCCTGTGGAAGTGAAAATAAACCTTAGGCCATTTAGTTGGGCCTAGCTATCCGCTTTTTAGTTTATTTTCCCATCAACTAGTATCAGAGCTTCTAGGTTCAGAAGCAATGAGAAGTATAGTTAAATTCAGAGGAATCCACAAGTTCAATAGAGATAATTTTAGTTATTGGAAGATGCAAATTCAGGCCTTTTTGAATTATAACAATGTTCATAAAGCCTTGAAAAAGAGACTAGAGGGAATGAAGGATGAAGATTTAGCAACATTGAATGAACAAGCAGTGGCCATAATCAAGTTAGCATTGTCAAGAAAATTTGTAAGCCTGGTGGTTAATGATACAGTTGCAAAGAATTTGATGGAGGCTTTGACAAGCAGGTATGAAAAACCTTCTGCCAATAATAAGGTTTATCTTGTTAGTTAATATTGCACGTATAGAATGCATGTGGATAGTTCATTTAATTCACATATAAATAAGATGACTAATTTGAAGAATCAATTAGAGGTTGCGAATATTACTTTTGGTGATTAGGTAAATGTTATTCTACTTTTAACGTTTTTGCCTGAGAGTTGAGAAACTATGAAGACTGCAGTGCTAGTTCATTAGGGGATGGTAGTCTTAAGTTTTCTTAGATTTGAGATGCAACAGTTGCTGAAGAGCTTTGTAGGAAGGGTAGCAATTCCAGAGAGTCTACTTCTAGGTCAACATTGTCTGTTAGTAAGGGTAAGAAAAAGATTGTTGAGGAGCAACGTAGTAGTAGTAGTAGTGGTAGTAGAAAGAATTGGCTGAAAAATGTAGAGTGCTATTATTGCCATAAGAACGGTCATGTCAAGTCCAAGTGTAAACATTTGAGTGATGACCTTCTCAAGGCACAAGCAAATGCAGTCACACATGTTGCCCTGGTTTGTGTTGAGAGTAACACAAAACTTGAGAACTGCTCAATAAAGTGGGTCGTAGACAGTGCAGCTTCAATTCATATACCTACAGACAGAGGCTATTCACTTTCTTTACTACAAGTAATCATGGTTTAGTAAGGATGGTGAATGACAAGGTTTTTGTATCAAAAGGGATCAAGGACATCAGGCTAGAGATAGACATTGGAAGCTCATTGGTTACAAGATGTTAAGTATTTTTCTAGTATCAAGTTGAATCTTATTTCAGTTGGTAAGTTAGATGATGAGGGTTATAGTTGTGAGTTCAGCGATGACTCGTGGAGACTCACTAGAGAGTCAGAGTTGGTGTAAGTAGCCACAAACAATTTGCACTATAAATGGTTGATTTGAGAGTTGCCAGAAGAGTAGAGAAACGATGGATGCAAATTACAGCTGCAGATGGTTTATAGAGAGATAAAGTTGCATCAGGAGCAATGACAACCAAGGGTGATCAAGGAGATCAATGTTCATCGAGTAAACAATTGGGCAAATAGAATGAGGACTTCAGTTTGGGGGGTTGTTAGAACACCTCAGTTGTCAAACGACGCAGTTCGACGAAGTCGTCAAGACGATTTGTTGTATCAAGGAGGATTAAGAGAGATATTGAAGTTAATGGTAGTTTCTCAATCTTGACAGCTGGCTTCAATAATAGATTAAAGTGATTTGTGAAGAACATCTTCTCTCGTAGATGGTTGAGAGGGAAGGTGTTGCCTAGTACCACTGAGTTTAAGTGGGAGTATATGGCTGTGTCTCTTTATGTCTGAGAGACAACCTCACGAAGATGACCCATGCCTTAGGGTCAAACACATATGTTGTCTGGTTTTTATTTCTGGTAGATTTGTTGCACATTTTATTTAGTCTTGCAGAAGAGTCTTCGCTTTTACCAGGAGGGTTAGAACTAATCAGTTCAATGTTGAAGATCAAATGGAATGGAAGTTTTGATGATTAGTCTCCAAGTGCATCAATCGAGCTTTATTTGTAAAGATTTACCGTATAAGAAGGGAAGAAAATGAATCAAGAGGAAAGATTGGATGTTACAGAGCTAGAAGTCCCGAGGGGGCAGTGCCACGACACTACTTGAGGCATTTGAATAAGGGAAGAAAAAGTTCGAAGCGCAATGGCTCTGTCTGAAGTGCCATGGCTATACTCTTCGCTGTTTTTAACACTGCGACTCTATCCTGATTTTTTTAGAAGTTCGCCATAGTCATTTTTCTTCCTATACATATGTAATGTTCATTAGGGTTATTAAGAGTGGACTTTTTAGAGAGAATAGACATGAAAATGGAGTATTCTTTTGTATTGATTTTGCTAACCAAGAAGACTAGGAGCGAGATTGTATGACAAGGTTATTGAGAGTGTTTCCATTATAATCTTCAAATGTTTTAGTGGAACCTATAGCTGCAGGAATTCGACGTAACCCTTTGATTGTTGGAGTGCCAAGTATAAATCCTTTAAGTCAAGGTCCTCTATCCCTGTAACTCTTTATTTTTAGTTTATATTGCTTGTGGTGTTTAATCTGTGTGCTTTGCTTGTGGAAGTGAAAATAAACCTTAGGCCATTTAGTTGGGCTAGTTATCTACTTTGCAGTTTATTTTCCATCAACTTACTTTCAAGGCATTGCATATTCATTTATTGCTTAGTCTCAGAAGGTAAACTCTTGAGAGGAGAAGCCTTTTGTTCAAACCTCAACTATTGGGAAAAGCTTGTAGAATTCTAGAATCATAACTAAATTTGATCGAATTTTTCTCCCTGATTCTAGTTTAAAAAAAATCCAAATAAGGCACCAAATTAAAGCTTATTGAATTAACTTTTCAACTATACTTGTTTTGAGTTATTTGAACTTTTGTAGAGAAAGTTATCGTATTTTTAGTGCACATTGTCCGTTTAAGGAAAACTGCCAAAGGTGAATGATTTCGATTGGAGATATCTTAGTTCTCACTATTTCAAATATAGTCGAATTGTGTACCAAATGGAAACCCTTTGAGTTAGTTTTCTAGCCGTATAGAGCACGTGAAAATTCAAGCTCTGAGACGAAAGTTATAATCAAAAGAGTAAGTATTATTTGCCATACAAATTTTCCATATTTAGATTTAGCAAAAAGGAGAATTACTTTGAAAATATCTTTGCTGATTTTTCCAACATTATTTTTGGTAAATATATATTATTTGTAGTATACTAACTTGGTATTTAAGTGTGCAAATAATTTTGAAAGAAGAATTTGGCCACAATGGTCCAAAAAGTGTTTTTTCTACCCCTACTGCCGATAGTCAATTTTCTAGCAGCAACTACCATTCCTTTTGTGTGCAGCCACTCTTACACCCCTCCAAAGTAAGTTTCATACCAACACTTGGCTATTTACCCCCATATCTTTTCTTTTGCCATTGATTTCACCCCAGTCCATTGCCTATACACCTCACACCTACACCATGAACACATCAATGATGTACAGTGACGCTTCCAAAGCTCTAATACCAAATGATGCGTGCAAAGGTCCTTGAAAGCAGTTAGCCAAGTAAGCCTTCACGACCGAGGCATCAAAGTTCAACCTAAGATAACTCACTAAGAACTTTAGTGGAACTTGATGTTAGGAACTCCTTGGTTATGTGAACTCCTAAACAATGAAAGGCACTAAATACCCAAAGTCAGTTAAACAAACCCAAATAAAGGTTAGGACGGTTTACTTTGAAGATTTAGTCAAGACTATGGAGGAAGACAAGTTGAATGCTTTCGTGCAATAATCACAAACACATTTACTCCAAGGAAGAAATACTTCTAAAGTTTGATGACCAATCAAGCTTGAATGTTTCTTTACAAGCACCTTTAAGCAACGCACAAGAGAATGCTTAGGGGAGGAGGAGTTCAATTTCTTAAGCAAATTGACAAGTCTTTTTCAAAGAAAAGAACTTCAAATTTCATTCATCAAAATTCTCTCAAAACTAATTAAAATACAAAGAGTTTGGCTTTTTAAAAGCTAAGAAAAAAAATCGAAAATAGCAATGAAATAAAATCTAACTATTTTTCTAAATTAGCAAAGCAATAAAATATTTTCTAATAAAAATGAGGCAAAAATTGCAAAACAATTAGGGATAAAATTAAGCAATTTCCTAAACTAGAAAATCCTATGGCTTATTTAATTTGAAATAATATCAAAGCCAAAATTATTTAAAAAATTAGAAAAGAAATAAAAAAGGAAAACATTTCCATATTTGTTGTGGGTTGTGGAAAGAGACAGCAGGCGAGCGTAACAGGGTGGCTTTGGAGAAATTTTGGTGCAGTGGACAGGCCACATAAGGCGTAGGCGCGCACATGCATGGGTGGCTGGGGCTGGCTGTAGGTAAGCGCAAGGGCGCTAGCATAGGCTAGCGCAGAGCAACATGGGGTACTCTTGATGTGGGTGCACAGGCAGTAGGGATGCGCGTGCTTCGTTAGGGCGCTCAGACACACAGTAGGCATGACACAGATAAGTTATTATGAGGTTAGCGTGGGCACTACTGCAGGTGATTGTGAGGTTAGCGTGGGCATTGCTGCAGGCGATTGTCAGGTTAGCGTGGGCATTGCTGCACGCAGATAAGTCATTATGAGGTTAGCGTGGGCACAAACAATTATGACTAGGCATGGGCGCGCTGGGCATGGGATGTAAAGATGCGAATGCTTGGGGGGATGTGCAGTTGATAGGGTCGGGAGCACGACGTCAAGGCGCTGTTTTCCAATTTGAAATTAAAAAGTTGGATGCGCAATTTTTTTCTTCTTTCCGCTCTTCGCATGCCTTCGAGCAATCTCACTTGACCTTTGCGGACTTATTGGGAGCCAATGACGTTTGGACTTCTTATGATCACATCAAATATGTATTTAGCCTTGGTATAGGAGAGGTCCACAATAGATTGCAGGGTAGAACACCAGAGTTGACCAAGTTTCCAAATAAGGTAAAAACGTAGCTTGTAAGTGATCTTCCTCTATCTAAATCAGCTGCATAATCTAAATCAACATGTCCCACAAGACATTCATCAAGTAGGTTAGTTTTATCATATTAGGCTTTTACTTAATGTACCTTTTACATACCTCAATACCCATTTAGATGCTTCCTAGGGAGGTCTCCCAAGGTTTGCCATGAACTGGCTTATCACACTCTTATTGAAGTGTGCCTTACAACTGGTGAGAAAACCTCAATGTAATCAACTCCTTCTTGTTGGAAAAAACCTTAACAACCAACCTAGCTTTATATTTAGGTTGATTTTGTCCATTCACACCTAGTTTGAGTTTAAAGATCCATTTGCAATCCATTATATTCTAATCTTTTGGTTTGTAAACAAGTTTCCAGGTGTTGTTCTTTTCAAGTGAGTTCCGTTCTTGATACATAACATCAATCCATTGTTGAGAATCAACAGACTTTACAGCTGTAGTATATGATAATGGTTTAACCAGATCACTTTCATCAAGGCAGTTTAAGGCAAATCTCATGTAGTCAGCTTCGTTATATTTGGAAGGTGGTCAGATAATTCTACGTTTTGTCTCTGGCCAGTTGGTAATTATCAAGATGTTTTTGTCTTATGAAATGAGGTGAGTTAGACTGATTTTCTTCCATAGCCGTTTGTTCCCCCTAATTTACATTCTCACCGCTGTGATCAATAAACTCAACATCAGGTTCTGTAGCTAGCCCAACTGTATCAATTCTATCATTCATTTTCTTAGACAACTCAAGCTGAATTTCAAAAGTTTCTTTACCTGTTGTTTCATCAAATTAACTAATTCTCTCCAAGGCATGAGGTCTTCATTGAATGAGACATCTTTACTGATCAAACACTTTTGTTCTCCTTTTTTAATACTTCATAGTATGTAGCCTTTAATGCCTGGTGGATAGCCAAGAAATATACATCTCTTGGCCCTTGGCTTAAGTTTGCCCTACTTTATATGAGTATATGCAACACATCCAAAAGTCTTCATGTGGTTAAGATTAGTGGTGTGCATGTCCATAGTTCTTGAGGACCTTTGAAATTTAAAGCCTTAGAAGAATTTCTATTAATTATGTAGGCTACAGTATTAACTGCTTTCCCCCCAAGAAACCTTAGGACAGTTAGCATTGGATAACATGAACCTTACCTTTACTATGATGGTTCTATTATACCTCTTAACAAGGCTATTTTGTGGAGGAGTTCTATCCACTGTCAAATGCCTTCCAGTACCGGATGCTTTACACAAGTTGTAAAACTTTTCAATCTGATACTCCAATTCGTTATCAGTTTTGAGAATTTTTATCTTTCTCCCTAACTAATTTTCTACTAAGGTTTTCCATTCAACAAATTTGCTAAAGACTTCATCCTTAGTTTTTAACAAATAAACCTAAAACTTCCTTGAGTAATCGTCTATCATGGTCAAAACATATATAGTAACACCAAGAGTCAATACCCTAGTTGGCCCCCATAGATCAGAGTGAATATAGTCAAACCATTCAGATGTTTTATATGAAGCAACCATGAAACTATGCCTTGCAGACTTGCCAAGAATGCAATGCTCGCAGAAGGATATATCTGTTGGTTTATTCTTCCCAATCAGCTTTTGTTTATAGAGTTGTTTAAGTCCTTTACTGCTGATGTGTGCTAGTCTTTAGTGCCAAGTTTGAGTATCTTTTGTAGCTTGACCAGTGACTGCATAAGTTTCCAAAAATTGTACTTCCTTCGAGAACATATAATCCATTTTTTAGTGTACCTTTCAACTTGGAAGAAGAATTTTTTAGGACTAGAAGAGAAACACTTTCAGATCTATAGCTGCATCCAGATTTATCAAGTGTGCCAAGGGAGATTAGATTTCATTTTAAATTTGGAACATATCTCACTAATGACAAGACTCTCCTTGAACCACCATCCAAATTCGACTACATGGTCTTTATGCCTTTTATTTCACAGATCTGGTCATTTTGCATCACAACCCTTCTTCCTTCAAGTTCCTAAAATTAAGAGAAGAACTGTCTGTTCAGTGTCATGTGGAAGGTACAACCAAGATCCATCATCCATTTAGTTGTACAGTTACTATCGATGACCATTAGGACTTCAACTAATTCATATCCTTCAAGGATATTTGCTGAGACTTTATTCTCCCTTTTTATAGGAAGTTTGCCATTCCTTTTCAATTGAGGACACTCCCATTTGAAGTGTTCTTCTTTAGGGCAATAATGGCAAGAACTTTTTTCTTTATCTTGGCATTCGATTTTTTTGCTGTCTCGAATTATTTTTCTTCCTTTGTGTCGATATTGTTTACTCTATTTGTTATTAGCAAAGAGCATCATCGATACAATGGCCATTAGGTTCTTTCTTTTTTGACTTAGTTCCAATTTCCTTGATTGAAGAGGATCAAGAACACGTTAAGGGATAGAGCATCATCTCTACAATATTTAATAGCAACCTTCTCCTCTTTAAAGTTTTATGGTAAAGAATTAAGGAGGATCACTACTTGATTTTCTCCACTCAGCATCTCACCAGAATTAATAAGATCTAAGCAAATGGAATGAAATTCATCAAGATTTTCTTCTAATCCCTTTGAGGGGTAAATCTTAAAACCAAACAACCAGTCCTTCAGATATATTTTGCTTGTCAAGGACTTGGACATGTACAAAGACTCTAATTTGAGCCACAAATTAGAAACATTATCAATATTGCTAACCTTTCTTAACACACTGTCAGAAAGGTAAAAGATTATAGTATTGTATGCAATTTCTTCCATATCTCATTTTTTCCTCTAAAGACATAGTTTCAGGTAGCTTACCAAGGTGCCAAACTGAGCATAACTCAATTGGTTAAAGACATATCTCCCTGACCAAGAGGTCATGAGTTCAAATCTCCCCACCCCACATGTTGTTAAACTCAAAAAAAAAAAAAAAAAGATAGCTTACCAGGTTGATCTAGGACTTTCGCGATATTTTGTTGTACCAATAGGACTCTTAATTTTTTCCTCCATAGACCAAAGTCTCCTTTTTTGTCAAAATTTTCACATTCAAAGCAAGTAGTTGTTTCACCTAGCTATTCAGATATGACAAGAATTATCAAGATTCCAACAGACATCAAGATCTTGATCTTCAACTTACATCTATCAAGAATGGAGACAAGCAATATCAAGAATCCCCCTTTCTACAGCTCTATATCAATATGTTGAATTAACAACCAAGAATCCAGAATGATTCAATTCAAAAAGAAATCAAGAAGAGAGTGAGAGAAGGGAACTCCAAGTTTTTAAAGTGGTTTTATAATGTGAATACATCCACTGTGCAAATGGAGAAGGTTTTACTCAAAGGTCAGAATGAGAGTACAAGAGAAAGATGAATGATTCAATCAATCAACGGAGGTCAAAACCTAAGCTATATATAGCTACTACCTTTCAGTTTAGAAGATAAAAGGCAAATGCGTTAAAAGCAGAGGTAACTAGAAGTTACCGTTAGGCTAACTTGAATATGGAGGATCATTAAATCAACACTTCTGAGTTCAAATCGACATCCATCTCAAATCTTAGAGAACAAAAGTGTATGTTGTCCAAAAAGATTTTATTTAGATTTTTTTGTGTGCATGTGCATGTGTTTTTTATTTTTTTATTTTTTATAAATTAAGTTCATATTATATACTCATACTAATCTTTTTTTAACAAAGTTTTTGTTCGTTTTCATATTTTGAAAATTTTAGCCAAATTTTAAAAGCAAAAAAATAGGTTTATTACAGTTAGAGTCAGATATGAATAAAATAATAAAATCCGACCATACTAATTAAGCAGTAAAAGATAAATCACAACTTATTTATGTAACATCCAACAATGTTTTTAATTTATAGTAACAAAAAATGTTTTACAATTAAAGATAATTATATCTATTTTTGTCATGCAAAATATTTCGAATCCAAGTCAATTTAATGTCCTAAATCAACGGTATTATACTTTTCGGCAACATTACAATATTTCCATCGATATTTTCGTGTCTATGGGTTTGACATCGATGCATGGAATGAATCAACATTTCCATTATATCATAGAAAAATCAACAAAATATAAAAATATAAAAAATTATCACTAATATGAACTTACAATAACAATATATTCTCTCTCTCTCTCTCTCTTGTTTTTTTTTTTAAATGAAATGTTTATTTCTTTTAAAGATGAAAGACTTATTTCTTACTTAAATTGTTATGAAGTTTTTTTAATAATTTTTGTAGAAGTATCCATCAACATTGACAATATATCGATATTTCCATAGACATTTTTTTTATGAAATTGAGACTCAATGTTTTCATCGACACCAACAATTAAAATCTATCCTAAATCTCCAACTTTTCTTATTACTAGTTTTGAGTTTTGTGTGAAATGTTAACGTTGCCTAGAAAGAAAACATAATATTAAAGTGTTAACAATTATTTGTAAAAAAAATTGAAATATTTTAAATATAAAATTTATACCTTTGGTAAATAACATATTATGTTAAATTATATAAAATACCCGTAAACTTTGGGACAAATTTCAATTATGTTTGTAGACTTTCAAAAGTTTTACCTCAAAATGATGGATAAAAATT
Organism: Telfairia occidentalis; assembly: GCA_026257165.2. NCBI lineage: Eukaryota > Viridiplantae > Streptophyta > Magnoliopsida > Cucurbitales > Cucurbitaceae > Telfairia > Telfairia occidentalis. The sequence continues at coordinate 6,523 of JAOANK020743419.1, read as the reverse complement.
GACATGGCATCTGATGTGTAAATATTTAAAAATTGTATATTACATCATTTACAATATTATTCACATAAATTGATGTGGCAATGTGTGTTAAAGTTGATTCCGTGAGCGAGGTTGTAAATGATATGAACATCTTTTGAATTGAAGTGAATGGTAACAATGATCTTAATCTTCTGTAAATCTAAATTGGGTTGTAAATGATAACATGCATGTCTTCCAATACTTACATATTAGTTGTCATGTCAATTCCTATCCATCATTTTGAGGGAAACACTCAACAAGAGGTTTTTTTTTTCCCGAACAATTTAAGTTCAAAAGTTAAAAATTTTCTTTCCAAGTCTAGGTATATAATTGAAACCTACCCCAAAGTTTAGGGGTATTTTATATAATTACCTTATACATTTGCTAATCAATAGATGCAATATTTTTACCTGCCACAATGTTAGCTTAAGAATGTTATTAAGTTGTCAATAATACAATGTTGCTTCGTGATAAAAATATTATTTTATTCTCTTTATTATTTTTGTTCTCATTTGCTTTACTCTTTTAAGTAGTCAATCCACTCTTCTTCTTTAATAAAAGGGAGTGGTTTAAACTTGTTAAATATGTCTTTCCTAATAAAAGGAGAACACTCAAACAATTCTAGAATTGAATGAATGTTTACCTATCGTTGAAAGTTGTGGAATTGAAGAGAGACCTTGTGATATTATGCATGTTATTCCTCATTCATAAAATAACAAAGTATCATATGATTGTAATATTATACTTTTGCACCATTCATGCATGATGCATATATTGATGTTTGTGAGTTGAAAGAAAGGGTTGAGGTGCTCGAATCACTTGGAGAGAAGGATTTGTATGAAACTACTCAATTTATTGAGCAAGAAGTAAGATTATGGAAACAAGTTCATATAGTTAATTCTTTCGTGTTATCAAGACACAACCTTCTTGAACTTTTTCACATAAAGAAATATTTTCTAACAGGTGAACTCAAGCCATGTTTTCCAAATTTTTCTTATGAATTTTTGTAAGAAGTTAATGGATTAATCATGAAGTGTGACTCAAAGGAATACAATCTTGACCAAAGCTTGAAGTGAGATAAAAAGCAAGGGAGAGCATCCATTATCTTAGAAAGCATAACTTCCATCAAGATTCTAAAATCAACCATGACCGAAAACACAAGATGATGTACTGAAAAGTTTGAATGCCAAACACCAAATGGAGGTCAAGAAAATCCAAACACAAGGTAAACAAGCCAAGTGATTGGATATGGAAGCACTAGTGAAAGGATCAAAGATCTTTCACAAGAAAAACCAAGATGAGGCCGAGGATAACATTCTAGTCTTAAGATTTCAAGATTGCTTTTCAATGTAAGCATATGACAATCCTTTGATTTTGTCGATATAACTTACTTTTTGTATTTGTAGGTACTAACTTGGTCAAGACCATCTCCTAAGACTTAGGAGCACTTCCATGGAGACAAGAAAACTTTTTCAAGTCATACCCAAGTTGAGAGAACATTGATGAGAGCTTTAGATAGGAAGACCAATGGAGCCAAGGGAAGGAAGCTTGTTTGCAAGCAAACAAAATGGCCAAAGGACAATGAAGCTATCTACTAAGTTGGAGAACTGAAGAAGAGCTGAACTTGAATAATTTTCCTCTGGTGTAATATTTTATTTTATATTTCTAACTTGACTCCTTTTGATGTAGTTATCAAGTTTGGTTCGAGGATGAATCCTTTTCAAGAAGGAGATGATATGATTATTATCGTCAAAGAGTCCTCCAAGCAAACCGAGTTAATGGAAAGCCACCAAAGAGATTGTACATGCCTTTGACCACATGAAAGAAATTCATGCTAACATTCAAAGGCATGATGAAAAGATGGCCCAAGCACCAAGAGTGCAAGAGAGCATTAAGACGGTGCCTAAGGAAACACATACACGCGCCCACGTTCATACTACTCAGCATGCTCGTGTCTGTCCAACGCATGCTAACTTTATAAGGCCTAGTGCACACAACTTTGCATGCAAGCTTGTCTAACCATGCCACACGCGCCACGCATATCTGCTGAGTGCCTACGTCGCACATCTTGCACGACCTCACCAATACCTCGACCCTTGTATGCACCCCTGCCTTGCGGACCACCCATGTACACACTACCATGCTCGCACGCTTGCTGCCCCACTACTCACTATGTGTCGAGCTGCCCATGCCCATGCTTGCGGTCCAATACTTCCTTTATATGGATTTTGTTTGATTTTAATCTATGGATATTATGTGAGATCCTTTGATCAAATATTCTAGAAGGATCTTTATTTTTCAAATTATTATTTTCATAAATATTTTTCCTTATTTATATGTTTGAGCATTTTAGAAATAGATTTTATCCTTTAGGAGATTTATTAGATTTTATGGAACTTATTTGTTAAGAGATTTTACTTGCTTATTTTTCTGGAAATAGTTTGCTTTATATTCTTTATTCTTTTTAGAAAAAAGTTTCTTGTTCTCTTACCTTTTTAGTCTACCCAAACCCAAAGTAGTCTTATAATTCGATTGTATTTTATGAATTGATTAGTAAGCTTTGAAATTTTCCCTTTAAGTCTTTGATTGCTCAATTTGAGCTTGAGCAATTGAACTGTCATTAAATTCTCCTGTGCATTACTTAGAGGTGCATGTTTTGAAACATTCAACCTTTATTGGTTCTCAAACTTGTGAAGTGTTTCTTCCTTAGAGTTACTAAGCTTGTGAATAGTATCTTAGGAATTTCAAGTTGTCTCTCTACATGGTCTTGACCATCATCATCTTGGGAATAAGTGTAAAAATTCTAGGCGCAACTGAAAGGACTAAACTCTATCCCCCTTCCACAAGTCAATAATGTAGAGATTAACACAATAACAATAATGAAGAAAATAACAACAAGAGTTTAAGGGATTGAAAAAGACAGACACACAAGGTTTATACTGATTCACTCCAACGGTAATGAAGCTATGTACAGTCTCCTGTAACTACAGGTTCCACTATAAACTGTGACAATGATAACACTCGAACCTCTCTGCTATCTACACCCGTCACTAACCATCTTCCAGGTGCCTATAACCATCTTTCAAGTTGTAGCACTCTTTGGGTAACTAAGCCACAAATGAGCACTCTCTAGAATAGGTACAATCACAAAGAAGCATCAAAGATGACCTAAAACAATGATACATATATATAAAGATCAGTGGGCGGTTAGAGCTTCATTCTAAAAATCGCTGCAACATTTCTCACAGTGCCATGACATTATGAAGCTAGTGCCAAGACACTACGAATATGTAGTGTCTTTTCTTCCCTAACACGTGTCTGAGGCAACATTGTGTCGATATGGAAAATGCCTAGTGTAAATGTGAAAACTGCATCGACCCAAAAATGAAAAATGCCTCCTGACTCATATCCTCTATCAATAATCTTCTTCGTCATACGATCCTGAAACAAGCAATAACTAGGGAAAAAGAAGATAAAACAGTTAAGATCACAAGTAAGTTTACCGATAGAAATCAAATTAAATGAGAGAGTAGGAAAATTTAACATTGAGGACAAAGAAAGAGATGGTGTGATATTAATTGTTCCAGAACCAAGAACAGATGATGTAGATCCATTTGCTAAAGTAACGGTGGGTGAAGATGCAAGTGACAAGAGAGTATAAAAAAGTCTAGAATTATCTGTCATATGGTCTGTAGCTCCAGAGTCTAAGACCCATTTGGTGGAGGATTAAAGAAGGCAATTGTGCATACTACTTGAATCAATAATGGTTGCAGTGAGGTTTGATGAGGATGATGATGCTTTCAATGATTCCTGGTACTACTGGAATTTAGCAAACTCATCCACAGAGATAGTAATCGAAGCTCCAGATGTATCATGAGTGGAGGCAATCTGAGCTAGTGGAGGTTTCTGATCTTTATTCAACAACTTCCTACAATCTCATTTCATATTACCCGACTTACGACAACAATTACAGACAATATTTGAACTAGGTCTCTGAGAGTCCTGAGAGTCATGTCTTCGATTATCATAACCAGTCCTTTAAATATTGGTACTCACTTCTCTATGAACTCGAACATCAATGTGCTTATTGATTAAATCACTATTGGGTTGAGAAACAGATGAGGAAGATGAGCCTGATCGAGAATTTTAGGTACAAAGAACTCTACTAAGCGCATATTGTAAAGAAGTTATCATTGAGGCAGAAAGGATTTGTGCTTTGGCCATCGCAAATTCAGGTAAAAGTCCATGTAGGAAATATATAACAACCATATTTTCACGTTGAACTTGTTGGACTTGTTGGACTTTAATATTGGTACTAAATGACATTAGCATATTCAGTTTTGCATACGTCTTCTTTAAATGCATGAAATAACTCATAACCAACTAATCCTGCTATTGAGGATGATAAAGTGTTGTGCAGACTTCATATATTTTATTAACTTGCTCTTTTCTAGAGCACAAAAATTCTAAGTATTCTAGTAATTCCTTCACCGATTCACAATGATTCACTAATCCAACCACTTCATCCTCAATCAAATTCTTTATCTTGAGGTACAATTGAGCGCATCTCGAAGCCAATTTATTCTTGTGTCATCCTTCGGAACATCATCAGTGATGTGGTCATCCATGTTCATACTTCTTTAACAAAAAATAATAGTTGGACCCATTTAACTTATGTTTCGTGAACATTGATGTGATAGAGACCGTATTGGACAGAAGTATAGGTATCGTATTAGCCATTGATAATGAAAACTGAAGATAAACCAAAATCAGATAAAACCGACCTAATCCAACAAAAAACAGATCTGAATGAGGGCAAAATTGGATCTTTTTCTCAAATATCTTCACACTCGAGTAATATTTTCCAGAAAAAAATATACAAATGGGCCGAAAATCACAAATCGAAACAAATCCAGGTGATGGCGACCAAACTGAAGCTCTGACGCTCCCTCACGCGTCGGCGCGTGAAGCCCACTCGCAGCAGTTTCCGACGAACAACGACTACGATTCTCCTTCTCTGACTGTGACGCTCCTTCCTAGGTGCGTGGGGTCGACAAACGGTCACTCTAACTCAATGATCCAACCTTCAAACCCTAGCCTCACTTTGGAGAGAAGAAACCGTAACGATAGCCTAGGAAAACTCTGATACCACGTGAATGTGATTAGGAGAAAATGTGTTATCTTATTCAGTATGAGGTGGTCTCTATATATAGGTACACAGGAGAACCCTAATCTAACCCTAAAACATGTACAATTACTAAAAAGAAGAAAAACATAATAACACACACACACACACACACACACACACATATATATATATAAATCATAACACCTAGTATTGTCTACTCGGGACAACTGGCTCTACAACATTCAATCTCTTTTCTTGATCCATCTGGTCATCAATCCATGAGATGAGTCTTCCACAAACAATTTCTCTAATAATTTGGGTTCCAAAACCTAACAATCTCCCACTTGGAGACTAATCATCAATCTTCAACGCCCACTTCATTGTGACTTCACCACCAATGACCTCTTGGTAAAAGTCATGACTCCTACAAATACATCAAATCTTCAACAAAACTTGTCAGAAAACATCTGCCAACGTTTGTCATTGATCATGAGGCATAGGCTAAACTACGTGAACTTGTCTCCCAGTCGTAAAAAGACGTAGCTACATATGCCCTCTTAAACTAAGTGTATCATGCAATAACCTCTTATTTTTTCTGAACCGATTGAAGAAACATTCCTCACTAATGGCTCATTCCATCATTGAAGCTTCCTGCCAAGATTGAGAGTCCATCATTGACCTCAACATCTATTTGGGTCCTTTTTTATGCAACAAAATGCCTCGACGGCTTCATCGATTTGTATAATCGTTTGACTGTTGGTACTATACCTGACAATCTACTCTGCTGAAACATCCTTTCGGACTACCACTGAATTGATGAACACTAATCTGCCTTATCATTCTCGGCTATCATTGTTGTTGGTTCAACTTTACCTTTCTGTAAAGCATCTGCAATTGTAACTTGCATCCACATTTTCTTTAGTCTTCTAGCAACAGTCAAATTTACCATGTATTATGTAAACTACTTGTGGTCAATTGCCACTACGTATTCAATCATTATCTCCCAATCTTCGTCATTCATCCCTTCTGGTAGGGTTATACAAATAACCTGGTAACTCGAAAATCTCGAGCAGCCCAATTCAAATTGTAAGGATTGGGTTGTGTTAAGTAAATTTGTAGTTTGGGTTGGGTTGGTAACTTTAAGAATCGATTAGTTCGGTTCGATTATCAGGTTCAAAGTTTTAAAATCTAGTGCAATTTGAATTGGCGGTTTATATGTAATACATACATACATACATACATACATATATAGGGGTTTTAATGCATTTGAAGGTTGCCGCTCGCTTCTCTTTCTAGATGCTGTTGGGGTTGGTGCCCTAAATCTCGTGAGTTTCGTAATTTTTGTAATTATTGTAAACAAATTATTTATTTAATAAA
>JAOANK020743320.1:0-11034 GCA_026257165.2 Telfairia occidentalis | reverse complement strand
AACATGAAATAGATTGGAGAGAGCCAAATATTCAACAACGTATGAGTTATTTAACCAACTATGTCACAATAGAAGAAAATGTCCTTTTAGGTAAGGAGAAGCACAATTATAATTTAGTATTAATTGACGTGTTATGTTTTCATGTAATATTGATCATCATTTTTTAAAGTTACGTTATCAATATTATTATCATTTTTAAAGTTATGTCATTGATATCATTATCATTTTATAATGTAGTATAAATCATTGCTTAATCTGTGTGTGATATTTGATTTTTAATGATTATTATTTTTCTAGATTATGGATCTAAATCCAAGACTAAAAAATTGATTACTTTTATATGTTCAAAATATGCATCGATCTGAGTTTGTTTTTAAATGTGAATGCCAAGAGGAGTTACATCGTCGACGTAAGGATGCAGTATTCGATCGCACCATCTCATTGTATCCTTTGATTGTGCCAACACTCCATGCATCGGGATATTATGGATTTTCCAAATCAGGACTCGTGAGTTTAACTAGCATTTGATCACTGTATTTGTGGAGAGGTGGAGACTAGGACTCACACATTTCATATGCCTAATAGAGAGTGTACTATCACTCTTTAAGATGTAGCAATGCAGCTTGGATAACCAGTAGATGGTGAGCTCGTTACTAGATTGGTGGACTACTATTAAAGAGCCACACATCAACAATTACTTTTGTGTGTGTAATGTCCCATTATTTTTCATTATATTTAAATTTTTTTCGAATTAAATAAGGTTTAATTGATGTGGTGATATTAGAAGAAAATAATTTAGGTTTTATTGTTTAAAATAAGAGGATTTTATCTTTTGTAATAAGGTAAAATGAGAGATAATGAGAATCTTATAATTAAGTTAACTAGGACTAGGTTAGGATTTGGGGTGAACCCTATAAGTATGTTCGCTAGGGCCTCGACCCACCAAGCCTTCTTAAGTTTTCCTAAAAACAATTTCCTCTATAGTGGCTACGGCGGTCAAAGCATTCTTTTCTCTCTCCTTTCGATTTCCTCTTTTCCATCTTCGTTCGAGTGAATTTTTTACAACCAGCTTTCTTTTAGCCTCCTCACACCCTCTAGTGAATGACAAGGCAGTTGTAGTTTCCATTTTCTAGGTTTTCTAGGTTTTTCTCCTTTTAATCACGATTTTTCCCTTTCTTCAGCGATTAGAGAGGCATTTGTGACGAAACGAAGGATGGAAAGAACTACTGGGATGAGATCTACACGTTGATAGAAGTGGAAGCGAAACGGGAGTAGAGCGCCACACGTGACAAAAAGGCACTGCCCTAGCGACGTGTGTAGCACACGCGGTGACCTTCCAGCCGAGCTTGGCGGCATGTGGATGCTCAATCAAGGTGATTTCATCGACGTTGGCTTCTTGGGGTGAGTAGAATCTGAATTTGGTGCTTGTTCACCCATTTTCTATGGCCCGTGGGAGGCACATAACGTACAGCGGCAGCGCATGGTGACACGTGGACTTCCATTCGGCAGCGAGTATACATTCAGATCCCTGCAGTGGTTATCCCTCAAAGCTCCTAGTTTTCTCTCTTAGTTAGGTTTTAAATGGCATTTTAGGGAAATAATTGGACAATTATGTGATTTTTTTATTAGGTTGCTAAAAGGACCATAAACCAAGCCACTAGGATCACATTATTGTTTTTGGAATAAGGTAAGTGGCTTTGCTCTTGGATAAGCCTTCAGACTAGGTCAGATGATTGTTTGATGCTGTGAGATGCATGTTGTGATTATGTTTATGTTACATAATTGATGTTATTGAGCATGATGCCACGTTGTATTGACCATGACGTGCATGTTATGTTTATGTGGATGTTAGATGCCATGAGCATCATATATATGTGGATTATGGATGCCAAAGGCATCATTAGAATATTGTATGTTGGATGTCTTGGGCTTCAGTTGTATGATGTGTTGTTGTTCGGGACCTTTGCATAGTAGAGTGTATGTATGTTGCATGTTCATTCTTGCATTTGGTAGGCACTCCCATTACAGGGGGTTGGTGAGGGTGGAAACTTGACTGCGTTGACTAAATACCTCTATCATCAATAATAGTTGAATTTCCTAGAAAGCCCTTATACGTACTTCAAGTGAGAAGCAAAAGGGTGAGATTAAGATCGTTGTCATCATAATTGTGATATTGAGATTATGTGATATTGGTTATATTTTATGGAAGGATAAAGAGTATGTCTTACACGAGCATTGCATGATTGCATGTATTTATTGCACAACTGACCCCAGGAGTCGGGGTCACTTACTGAGTATTTTATATACTCAACCTTTTATGTTTTTTTTTTTAGGTAAGAACAAGGGCTTCTCGAGTGGCTAACGAGGAATGGTTGCATACATACTATGGTTACTAGCTGCATTATTCTGCTTGTCTCATCGTTTTAACTTGTTTTTAAGCTAAGTGTTATGCTTTTGAATTATGCTTAGTTTCCTTTTTAAATTGCTTTAAAATTGGGTTCCCTACATTGTTTCATTTAAACTTTTGACACTCAACTATTCCATACTTATGAGCACTATTTGAATTCAACCTCGGATTTGTGTTAAATTCTTTATGTAAGAGCATGCATGCTAATAGCGACCTTAGGTAGTCTAAGTCTAAAAGTTGGGTCGTTACTATGTGACTCCTGAAGATAACACACACACAAAAGGATCAAGAATAAGTTTACCTTAGCTAGCATCTTAGATTCCAAGGTTAGAAGACAATACTGATGAACTGACTATTGCTAGAAATACTCGAGCTTGCATAATGCAGCTCATCGGTGGTAGTTTATTTGTTGATAAGTCAAACCACTTGGTCTTCCTCATGTTCTTTCCACTACTAGATTTCGAGGTTGCTGGAGGACTGGGCTGGGGCGGAGCGTACTTAACATGGCTATATAGATAGTTGTGCAAGACATCGTTGTCAGATTTTCGTGATATTAATGGGCCGTTAGTCCTTCTCCAAGTGTGGACTTGAGATCAATTTTTAATTTTTGTCCCCCAGCATTGTCACATTGCAGATAATGAGCTAGTTGGATGATCGTTAGCTACTCGATATGTCAAACTAGTTATTTATTATTTGTTGCTTTTTATGTCTAATGATATAATTGTTGTTAAATTTAATATTATTGTAGGTGGAGTGACCAATTCTGTGTGATTGAGGTTGCTACCCATGTCTTTTTTTTAGTTTTGCTATCCATGTCTTGATCTAATATAGATCATGTTGATCTTCTTACACCAGGCTGGGTACGTGTTTAATAAAATATAAGTTGATTTTTTATTTTTAACTTTTATTTATTAATTTCTATATTGACATTGCAAATGATATGAGAGTCATATACTTTCGTCATGACTACTCTACCTAATTACTATAATAATGGTCATGACATATGGTGCACAATAAGTCCACTCATATGTTTTTATGTTGTTGAGTGGCATCAACCAGATCGAGTGATGAGATAATTTGGTATGAGACAAGTTGTCCCAGCTTTGTGCAAAACAAAACCAAATTTGCATGAGATTAATCTTTGAGTTTGTACTTGGCGAGCACGAGTTGCACCTGATATAGTGAAATGACTCTCGCGTAGAGATTTTATTATTGCTGGTAATCAGATTGATGCTAATGAAATTCAGATCCAGAATGCATGTGTTAGTATCAAACCATTATTAGGCGTTACATCATTCATGAGAAAGCAGCTTTAATTACATTTTTTAAATTATATTAATTTTTTTTAGGTAATTTAAATATGTACTTATTTAAATAATTTTCTTATGTAAGTATCATGTTTTGAACAAATTTGTCATGCCTCACCACTTGAAGAGATGGATAGATTATGTAATCTTGGTATGAGGAACATGAAACTACTTCACCAAATGTATAGGGTGTCTGTTGGGTTCTTGGTCCAGACGTAGAGGGTGCCCACTGGTCGAACAAGATGTTCCAGTCGAGTAGCATATCTCTGTACCTTATACGCCGATGGTCATAATACCATCTCCTAGCTAGTTCAAGACATCTTCACACACTATTTCCACAACCATATTATGGTTATGAAGTCAGTTCCTCATAAACGGATGCAGCAAATGTTTATAGACGTGGACATGGAGAGCATGAGATAATATGTATATCATAGTGAGCAGCAAGAGGAGTTAGAGTAGCTAGAGAAACTACTAGTACCACTAAGAGTTTGTCGTTGATAACCACCTCGAAATCGTAGACCTCCATCTTGTGTAACGACATTAAATATTTTACTTTGTGATTTGAGATAATAAAATATATTTCTTTTATCTTATTAATATAATATAAATTGTTTCACAAACACTCAAGCTAAAGAAAAATTAATTAAATTTAAAAAAAAATACATAAAGAAAAAATTAATTTATAGATAATTTACAGAAAAAAATTAATTGAATTTGAAAAAAATAGAAATAAATAATAGTTAAAAATGATAGAAGAGAAAAAAAAATGGAAATTAAGGGAGGGATTTAAGATATATATATAAGAGGCTGGCAGAAGGTTTTCTGTCTCTTGAGATGATCTTCGTCAATCTAGCCATACATCGTCTCTTCAAGAAGCAATTTTAATTAAAACAACAATATTTTCAGAATAAGTTTCAAAACTACAATATTTTGGAATTTTTTTTTTAAAACTACAGTATTAAAATGAAGAGTCCTAAAAATGTATGGTGGTATATATGAGATATATGAGGGATGTATTTGACGTATAATTATTGATATATATTTACAATATATGTATGAAATATAATTACGAGTTATATATGTGATGTAAGATGTTCCGTTTGTATGTATGTATGAATGTATATATATATATATATATTAAAAGGTGAAATATTGAAAAAATATTTTTTGGACATTTTGTCTCTTCTTTAATTTATTAATTATATAGAGTATGTCATTAATGATTGATTATAAATAATAAATTCATTGTCCACAAAAAAAAATTATAGAATTTAAAATGTTAGAATGCATAAAGTTTTTTCCAAAAATCTAAAGATTTTTTATCTTCATTAATTAATAATTTTTAATCAATAATTATAAATTTATAGAATTTAAAAGGTTTGAATACAAAATATTTTTTACTACAATCTAAAGGGCTTTTATTTGAATTAATTATTAATTAATAATCAATAATAATAAGTATATAGGACTTAAGTGGGAATGCAAAAAGTTTTTCTTACAACTTACATAATTTCTTCTTTAATTATCTATATCTATAATTTATAATCTTATCTAAAAAAAACTCAAAAAATAAACTAAAAATATATAATAATTATTATTATTATTATATTATATTATTTTTAAATTAAAAAATAATTTAAAAAAAATAAAAACTTTTCGACACTACCCACCCATCAGCAAATATAAATAATAATATATATATATATATATATATATATATATATTCTTCAATAATAATTGTTTATTTATTATCATCCAATTAAAATATAAATTAAGTAAAATAAAAACTAATTATTTAACCTCTTTTCACATTATCATGAGTGTATAAAAGTTAGAATATAAAAAGTTTTGTTTCCTTATTTCTAAAAATTAATTGTAAAATTTTATGAATTTAACTTTAATTATATTTAATGGTGAAATTTCAATGGCTTATTTGGCTCGAGTGTTTAGGCGAAGTGAATTGGAGTAAGCCCACTCCCCATTTGGCCCAAAGATTTTGTAGGGTTTCCCTTCTTCCCTTCACGATTCCCCAACCCTCTTTCTCATGCAAACAAACCATTCTCCCCACTCCTCTCAAACCCTTCCCCACGCTTCTGAACTCCCCTCACCTCCTCTCACTATTCACCACTCCTTTCGACTACACACATGTCTATTCCTCTCCCTCTGACTTCAATCTTCCCCACCCCACCCACAACTGCCTCATTTCCTCTCTCCTCACACATGGCTGCTTCTAAAAAGAAATCTTCTTCGTCTTCTCCTTCGTTTGTCCAGATGAGTGGGTTCTATGGCTTCACCCTCTTCGTCACTCCTCTGTGCATTTTCCTTCGTTTTCTCTAGATTTTCGTGGACCCTATTCTTTTGGCCTTACTACTTTCCAAATCGATAAGGTATGCATGATTTTATTTTTCTCCTCCCCCTTCTTCATCTTCCCCTTTGTCAAAAGAATAAATCTGATTTCTCTTATGCCCCTCTTAGTACCTCTTCTTGTCGTACAGATCTGTGAGGTAGTTTTTGTTTTTGTTTCTCACCCATTTTGTTTTCTCCAAACTAAACCCTTTTTGTTTTCTCAAAATCGAAGGTCTAACCCTAATTAACGATTCGGTTCACCTTTCTTTCTGTGTTATAAATGTTGAGTCAGTAACCCTAATCTCACCATCGATTCTATTCACCCTCTATTCTATCTTACAGTTTTTTAGTTATTAAACCTAACCTAATCCTCAATTCTATCTTACCTTTTTTGAGTCAGTAACTCTAACTCCACCCTCAATTCTGTTTGATTCTCCTTGCTACTTCGACTAACCTATCTAACCCTTTTTTCTCCTTTCCATTTTCATCATTATTTTTGCATTTGCATATAGAAAAATGGAAGGATTTGGTAGGGTGGGTGATGGTTTGTTCCCATTTGCCATGACTCTTGTTGCTGCATGGACCACCCAATCTGACCTCTTCGCCCATTTCCATTTTCATCATTGCTTCTGTATGCAAATACAAGAAAATGGAAGGGATTCGATGGAGTGATGGTTGGATGGGTTCAGTTGACGCCTGGTGTGGGAAATATGAGGTAAATACAACCGATGATATGTACATTTAGTCCCATTATATTGTATCAATGAAACCTATTTGCTGAGGTCTTGATGTTTATTCATTATTTTATTGTTCATTGTAATGTTTCATTTGTGAAGTGAGAGGAAATGAGGTAGCCATGTGATTTGAACTTATTCTTGCTATTAATTATGCATATTGATTTATCTTGTTCTTACTGTTAAACATGTTGATTTGAGCTTCTTCAATTAACTAAGCCTACTGATTTACCTTGTTGTTGCTGTTATATATGTTGTTTGAGCTTAATGATTTAACTATGCTTACTAACTTCTCATGTTCTTGCTGTTATATATATTGATTTGAGCTTCCTCATTTAACGATGCTTGCCGATTTATCTTGTTGTTGTTAAACACGTTGATTTGCGCTTCTTCATTTAACTATGCTTGCTGATTTACCATGTTCTTGTTGTTATACATATTGATTTGAGCTTCCCGATTTAACTATGTTTATTGATTTACCTTGTTGTTGCTGTTAAACATGTTGATTTGTGATTTCTTATTTAACTATTTTTGTTGATTTAGCTTGTTGTTGTTGTTAAACATGTTGATTTGAGCTTCCTGATTTACCTATGCTTACTGATTTACCATGTTCTTGTTCTTATATTGTTATACATGTTATTATTGTTATACATATTGATTTGGACTTCCTGATTTAAGTACCCTATGCTTACTGATCTAATGATTATTGGTGTTATATATGTTCATTTAAGCTTGCTTATTAAACTATTGTATATGTGTTTATTGATTTATTGATTTACTAATTTATAGACTTTTAAATTTATTGGTTAATTTGTTGTACAATTCTAACCCCAAAATTAATTATTAGTTGCTATTATAAATGCTTACTAATTTATTGTGGTTGATTTGTTATACATATTGGTTCTTGTTGGTGAATTTCGATTCTGCTGTGAATTATTCTAGTTGTACAATTCTACCCTCATATTCATTCATCTAGTCTAAATCCCTTTGAATTAGTTTTATGAATTTGGTTGTTGGTTATTTTATTTGGCAAGATGTTTTGAAATTGAAATATATTATTATTTATACTTTTTTTTATTATTATTCATATATTTATATAATATAAATATTTTGAGTTGGTTGAGTTTATTTGTTAGGTGCACTTATTATATCTCCCACTAACTACTCCCATACTTCTTGTTTTATATAATACCCCATTCCTCCACGTTTTATCCATTCTGTCATCTGTTTTCAAAATCCACATTCGTGTTGTTTGGCTACTTTGGTAAGAACTTCTCCCTTTTTTTTCCTTATGTACTCTACTCTACTTTAATACTCTATGATAATATGTGTGCTTTATTTGTTAAGTAAGTAGTTGTGTACTCTATTCTTCCATTCCATTCTAATTTGTGTCATTTTGCTCTTGTTCTCAAGCTGTTGTGAATGTTACAAATGACCCCTCTCTCAGTGGCTCCTACTGTTTCTCTCAGTTTTTTTTCGCTCGGATTGAAATGAAACCTTCTATTAAGGTATGCGAAATATCTTTTACTTTGGTTTCATTATTCTTGTATTTCTTATTAAACATCTTTTTTCTTACTAATATATTGTTTGTCCTACTATTTACAAGGTTTCATTTTACTTCATCCTAAAAAATTGTTTGAGGTTTGTGCATTGTTATGATTTAGTTTTGTAGTATACATGTTGTCGTAGAAATTCTTAGACATTGTTATATTTGATCCTATTTTTGTTCTATTTTATTTTAGAGATTGGCATGTTATATTGTTTTTTGTATTGTAAAGTATTGGATGAATATTCTTCTTGTTTATTCCAAAATGTGTATGAACATTGTTATATGAATAAATTTGTTGCACATGTTTTCAAGCAATGTTTTTTGCCAACATAAATTTGCGATATAAAGTTGATACACAAATGTGAAATAAGTTAAAATAAAAAAAATATATGGGTTTTCAAAAACAGTTTAGTACCCTTAAAAAAATCAGTTAAGCAATTTGAAAGATTTTGAAAAAAAAAGACAAATACTGTATTTTGTTCAATTGAATAACATATGGAGTTCATATTGAATATGCCATTAAGCAGAATCTGTACTAATGGGCATAACAAAAAAAGAGAACAAAATATATAGAGTCCATATCTTATTTTGAGAAAACAGAATAACACAATCCATATCTTACTTAGTTATGAATAAATAAATGACTAATAACAGAATACGAAAAACAATTTGAAAACCTCAATCTATATCTTATTTTGGAAAACAAAAAAAAAAAACAGGATGAATAAGCAACTAATGAAGTTAATAACAAAAATTGAAAAACATTTTTATTTTTTTTTAAATTAACAAATTGTAACATAATAAATTAAGTTAATAGCATAATTTGAAAGGTAGGGAGCTTGAAGCAAATAAATGGACTTTAATAGCAACATTAGATCAAGGCTTAGATAAAATTGTCTTGGCTTGGTTTACATGAAATTTTCAATCTTTGTTTTTTAAGTAAACATTTGACGACCTTTTTTAACGATCAAAATCAAGTATGCATTGATAGGTAAAGTAACCTTTGTTGTGGCTTTATTTTGAAAATATTCAAACTTTCAATATACTTTTATTTTTACTGAAGGATAAAAGTATACCAATTTAAGTAAATGTATATCAATTAAAAAAAAATTAGAAATTAAAGCAAACCTACATATTTGGAATGACTCAATTTGAACGAAACCTTATTTAAATATAGGGAAATTATGGAAATTATTTAAATCTAAAGAATTTAGGGAAAGTTATATTAAATTTAGGGAACTTATTTAAATTTGAACCAAACCTCCATATTATTCAAATTTGAAATTTAATTTGAAATGCCATTGTTTGTGTTATTTTTTTAATACCTACTTTATCATGATATTCCATTCTTCTTCCATAATGTTTATTAATTATTATTCTTCCTATCGTTTAAGTTTTTTTTTTTTACACATTAATTATCAATATGGTTGTACATGGGTTGAGTTGGGTCGGTTTAATAAGGTTTTTTAGACCAACCTGGAAATTCGAGTTGGTCGGGTTGGAGACTAAAAGGACCCGACACAGGGTTGCAACCCAACCCACCCAACCCTCCTAATTTTGTGTTCGGTAGGGTGGGGTTATCAAATTTTTTTTTTTGAAAGGTTGATTTTAAAAGAGCTTACATGAAGCGAGCGAACCCTATTCCCTACTGCTACCAATGACAAAAAAGAATGAAAGGAAAAAATCTAAACTCAAGGGATTTTTTTCCTTATTTTACAAAGAATAAAAATATGGACAAGAGAAGTTTGAGGTCAAACAAATAAGGAAATATTTCTTTAATCAAGGAGAAGAGATTGCGTGTAGAAAATGAGCCAAATTCACAATGTATGTAATACGTTTTTAAATCAATAACCAAAATTTAGTTACCAAATAGGCAAGAAACTCAAAAAGGGAAAATAATCAAAACCTTTAAATTTGCATTTAAGGCTAGGAAGGAGACCCGACGGCGAGAGGCCGACGAGCAGTTGCAAGCGGCGATAAAGCAATTACAAGCGACGAGCGGCAACGGAGAGCGACAATAGGGAGAAGGCTGCAAGAGAAGAATGGAGAAAATGTGTTTGTTTAGTGGTAAAGAAGAAACCCTAAAAATTATATATATATTAATTGATGACCAGTTCAGTTTGGGTTGAACCGAATTGAAAACCTGTGAACCTGTGAATCTGCGAACCGATCGGTTCACACAATTCTTAACCCAACCCAACCCAAAAAATTACCTAACCCAACCTAACCTGTATCGAGAGGATTGGGTTACAACCCTATCTTAAGTCTTTCAAGTTCTTCGAGTTCACACGATTGCGGTTTGGGTTGGGTTGTTTGGTTTTCTTAGGTTACCAGATTATTTGTACAACCCTCATTATCAATATTCTTTATTCTCAACGTTGTTTAAAAATTAAGGTTGATTAAGCATAAAACACTAGAGAGATCAATAATAATCACATTGTACCGTTTGAACATTAGGTATATTAGGAAAAAAGAATTCTATGGCGTAATGATGGTCGTATACCAGAGATTTACACTTCATGGTACAAATGCCATAGAGAAGCTAATGTATTTAGTGTAGCGGTCCACAATTCGTATGACACCTTAAAAGAGGACGATTACGCCTATGGTCTGAAGGAATCGAATTCCCAGCGGAAGCGGTTGAACGCTTAATGCATTCAAACATGAATTTGGGTAGGAAGAAAATTT
>JAOANK020743108.1:0-11038 GCA_026257165.2 Telfairia occidentalis | reverse complement strand
AGCTTATAGCTAGCTAGCATTATTTAGGTGTGCCCAACTAACCAAAGCTGTACAACTTTCTTTGTTTTTCTTTGAACAAAGCCTTAGCCAACAAATCCTCTCTTGCAATTTTCTTCAATTGTTTGTAATTTCTCATTCTATCTCACATGTTCTACCTACCCTTTACACTAGCTATTCATCTTAGTCCACAATGAGGACATTGTCAAATTCAAGCTTGGCGGTAGTGGGCCTATTTAGAAGTATGAGTAATGTGCATTTTGTAATCATTTCGTAAAGCATGTGAGCTTCCATGTTCCCTTAAAAAAAATGGAGGAGAGGAGAAGAGTTTTGTGTATTGCTCGTAGTTGGATATTCAACACCTAAGAAGTGGAGATAAGCCAAAACGAAGGTGATACACCTGACTCTTCTTAATTGGTTGCTCGTAGTTAGATATTCAGCGCCTAGGAAGCGGGGATAAGCCAAAACGAAGGTGACAAATTATCCTTTTTCTTAAAAAAAAAAAAAAAAAGAGTTCACTCAATGTTGTATCATTTGTAGTACAAACCAGTCTTCGCCCTTAATTGCAGAAGTCTTGAGTAGTTGGCAAGCAAATGATAGAATATTGTGGAAGGAGATGGAAGCCAAAGCCTTGGAATAGAAAAAAGAAAGAAACAAGTGCAAACTTAGGATCTAGTTAGGAGTCTTAAAGAAGGCTAGTTGGATGTAAGTTACTGATGTGAGTAGGAAGTGGGGCAGTAAGGAAGTGAAGAATGCTGAGAAGAGAAAATTACCCCTGAAAACTTGAATGACCTATAAACCAAGGCTGAGAAATTGAGAACTGTTTGATTTCTTCATGTTTTGCTTGAGGACAAACAAATATTCAACTTGGGGGTGTGATAACTCTTTAAAAGAGGGTTATTATACCTCTAATATTGGGTATTTGACTACAATCATGCTATAAAAAGTATTCACATTAGGTTGCTTCAGTGTTCTATATGCTTATTTAATGCAACTACTGACTTGCATGCGATAGTTGTGCATGTGTAAAGACAGAAAAGGCAACAGAGTAAAACAACATCGCAGGTTAAGTCAATTCACAATACAACATGGTAACATTTCGTGTGGAGATTGTTGTAGCATCCCGGCAAGCAAACACTCCTAGAAATTAGAGTTGTACGAACACTGTCTGCAAAGCACGTGTAACTTTCTGGAAAGGGCGCGCAGCTTGACACCTTCATACGTTCCAAAATGTTAGGGGGCATGGTGGTCATTGCACAGGCGTGCTATTTTAGGGTAACAATCAACACAGAAAAAGGAGAGAACGGCGAGTCGAAAGAAAAAAAAGAGGAAAGAAATTGAGAGGCAAAGAAAGGCAGTGGAAGAAGAGTCCTTCTCCCTGATTTCTACTGCCAACTGCGCCTCAGCACAACCATTCGTTTATTTAGTTCTTTATGTACTTTGTTTCTTCTACTGTTTTGGATGATGTTTTACTTTAATGCTCTGTTTTATTGAATTCATTTCCTGTGTTTAAGTTAGCATAGAGATAAAACTGATTGTTTACTTGTTGTTTTTCTTTAAGATGAATTGTGGCTAAGCTCCTCTTGAATAGCTGGTGATGTATGCATTGTGTTGAACTTTGTTGTAGCTGAATCTATGAAATGAAGTATGCTCTACTCTTGTTCCTTTCTTTTTTAACTTCTGTAATCGTAAGTTGTCCCGTTGGTCGCCGACAGCTTTATATAGCTAGTACTCTTATTGGCAAGTAAGGTATTAGTCGAACTCAGAAGGGAGGATATAGAAGATGTGATTGAACCTCACATCACTGATACATTGACATAATAAGGAAGCTATAAGACAATAGGTGGTTAGAAAGATCTCGAACCTTGAAGTTACACATAACTAGGCATCGTATACTAGTATATTATGCTTGACGAAGAGAATATGCGGAGCAACCTATCTACGGAATATGGCAGTTCATCCCCAGATGATGCTGCAGCATTGCAACACATAATTGCATTAATCAGCACCAACTACCCTGCTTTAATTTCACTAGTCTGTTAAATATAGTTATTACTTTATCCCTTTCTGAAAAGCCTGACAAAGTGATTTTTACCCTTCCCGCCTCGCTTCTTCCGCTTAACATATATCTGTTAACTGATGCGAGTATAACAGTGAGATTTCTGGCAAAACAATCCTCGTGGAGACGATATCTTGGAATACTTCCTTTTTATTACTTGTTCGATTGCTTATACTTGAGCATGCTTTGGCTTCATTTTCCATATTATTCTGCATTGCTGAAGCATATCTATCGCATATCTGTGAAGACAACAGTTCTTTATTTCTGTCATCAATGTCTCACGCTCACTTATTGATCACAATCCAATCGTTACCCCAAGTGTACGGGTCAAATTGTAATATAAAATGGCCATAAGACTAGTATCGTCCCCTAGGAATCAATTTATTAATTTTCTTAGTTTTCAATAAATTGTTCCAATTTTATCTAAAGATTTGAGGTTAAATTTAGTGAGAAAACTAAAAACAATAACACAAAACAAATTGCACGCTTAGCAAACAAAATTCAAGATAATAGAATCCTAGGTTCTTGTTAAGCTAATTTGACTTATTAAACAATTTAGGTCTCGTTTATTGCTAAAATCCTAGGCTAAAAAATTCTAACAAATTAAGGTTTACTTTCTCAAGTTTACCTATCCTCAAATTCAATTAACAAGTCAATTTCTTGTAATTGTTAAGAAAATATGGCAATTGGTATGATTCTAAATTTTGCCTCAGTTTCAACTCACCACTCTCGTGCATAAGTTTCAAAAGCCTAGTATTTGAGTTCTAAGTATTGACCACTTTTTCAAGCTAAATCAATAAAACAAATTAAATTCTACACTCTCATGTAAGAATAACATTGAAATACACAAATACTAGGAGGATTCAACAATCAAAATTCAACCATAAAAAGTCATCACATCAAATTAAACTTAAAAAGTCCAACACCTCAAGATTACAAAGTTTTAGCCACACATTGGCTTCAGAATATCACAAAATCAACTTGCAAAATAGTAGCAAAAAGTAAAGAAAGGAAGAAGAAAAACTCTTGGATCGTCTCAATGTCTTCTCCTACATCAAGCAGCTCCTCGTGCTCTTCGTTTCAACCGACGAACAATCGGCATGACTCCTCTTTGTTCAGCACACTGGAAATCGACTTCTGACAATGTCTCTCAAAATTTTCTCTCCCAAAAATGGCTCTCCAAAATCCTAAAACATAAGTTTGCTTAAATAGAGATTGTCGTAGCGTTGAGACGCTGTGCTCCATCATTATCAAACTGCCACCGTGTTTTTAAAGTAAAAGGGAGAAGAATTTCGACGTAGCGTCCTGATGCTACAGCGCATCATCTCGACACTATATCAAAATTTCACATTCTATCTTGCCAAATTGAAGTAGCGTTGGATTCTTTTGGCTCATTTTTTTGCCCCAAATAACCTCAATTGCATAATTTCTGCTAGACTGCTTGGTTCCTACAAAATTTCACAAATAAAAGCATCAAAGTACACTTATAAAGTACAAAATCACTAAATTAGAGGTTCTAAAATAGTACTTTTTGAGTACTATCACTTATGCACGGACAGTTGATCTTTCTGCATGCTCAAGCAGGGGCACTTGCACCATGTGTCATCATGAATACCCCATCAACTGAAGAAAGAAAAGAAGAAGAAAGGCAAGAAAGTTGCAACACCTCCTTCTCTAATCGAAGTCCAACCTGTTATTGACGAGGTGCTACTATGGTCCAAGAAACTGATCAAGAAGGCAAACCTTCCACACCTATCATTGAACCAAACACACACTCAGAGGTAGAACTAAAGGCCCATTTTGAAGAATAACAGGATGTCATACCACATTCTCAAGCGAAAGAACAAGAAGAAGAACCAGTGGTTGAAGAAAATATTCCAATGAACGACCCTTTCGGAGAGACACCTGCTTATACATCTCCTAATACTCAAAGGAAGAAGAAGAAGTTGACACCTCTGGAAGAGCCAGAAGTTGAAACCTCAACGGTGAAGAGAGCCAAATAAAAAGGGAAGAAGCCCATGCATGAAACAATCCATGAGCGACTGATCAATGATGTCGCACGCTAGTGGTATCAAAATATCAAGAAATGGGACTTCTTGTCGGAACGAAGCTTTCTTGAACCCTTTGAGGACCTTCTACAGTACATCTCCACATGTATTATCAACCACTCTTAGAAAACCTTCTGTAGAAAACCTAAAGCAACAATCGTGGGAATCATCTGCGAGTTTTAAGCCAACGTGGATGAAAGCAATGGCTTTGAGACCATGGTGCACAGTAGTAGACTTTTCTCCTGGGGCTATCAACACCTTCTATCATCTTCAAGACTAACCGCATGTAGTGTATAGCGAGATGATTATTGCACCATCTCAAGAGTAGTTGAACGCAACAATCCGTGAGGTAGGCATATAAGGAGCACAATGGTGAGTTTCATCCATTGGCATGTGAACCTTTCAATCTGCATTCTTGAAGACAAAGGCCAATGTGTGGCTTTCTTTCCTGAAGACTCGTTTGCTTCCAATCACCCATGACGCCACCATAAAAAAGGATATGATCCTCCTAGTCTTGCCATCATACGCAATATGAGCATTGATGTGGGCAAAATAATTGCTCCTTAAATATAATTGTGTCTCAAGAAGAATGTGGCCAAATTATTCTTCCCCAACACCATCAAAATACTTTGCAAGAGGGCATGTGTGCCTATATATCGCGACGACATTCCTTTACTTGATAAGGGAGTTATTGACATTGCCAACTTGGTGCAACTGCAGCGGTTGGACATCTACCAAGGCAAGGAGGAAGATTATTGTGTGGAGTGTATTGACTGTTGGGGCAACAAGATCTCCTGATAAGCCGCATGGAATTTCAAGAGCGACAACTCTAGAATTTCTAAACTACGCTTGCCAATATAATCATGCTCTGAAGAAAGCCATGTGCACCACTTTTGTCAAGCCTTATGCTGCCTTTTCACCTTTCCTAGATGATTTGATGAACCCCCTGAATCCCACCACTTCAAGTAGTGCATGAGGAAGCTGCGGAGGAGCAAGATCTAGTATTTGAGAATTAAGCATTTAAAGGGATGTTAGTTGTTCCTTCTCATTCTCTTTTTGTGATGTTTTTTCTTTTAAAATTTCAATCTATGAACCCCCTAATTGATTTTGTAACCCACTGCCTCTATTAAATAAAATCTATTTTGGTTCGGTTAATGAGTTATTCTTATGAGCAGACCTTTTGATTCAGCATTAGTAGAAACTGATATACCTTTTAGTGAGAGACAAAATTTGATTAGTATAAGAGCCTTAGTTTCTATTTATTAGGTTGAAAACTTATTGACTCAAATTCTTTATGCACAACTAAGTCCACTTATTTTGCCTAGTCTTAAGAAACTACTTTTGGTCTGATTGATTCCTAAGGAAACTTTGCTCCAGCAATTAGAGGATTATTTTGTTTGCCCGATCAAACTTGTTCAAGATTCTTTAGACTAAGTTTGAGGATTCCACCCTTTACATTTATTGTTCAGCACATTAGAGACAATGCACATTTTAAGTTTAGGGATGTTGCATCCCTTTGGTCCTTTTGGAACCTTACTAAATTATCCTGAAATTGTAAAAGTTCGTTATGCTATTTTTTGGTAGTACACTTCTCTCCCTTTAGACACATGTTTTCTTCCTGAAAATCAGGAGAAAGGTTAATATTTAAAAAAATAGAAAAAGGAAATTACGAGGAATGAGTGTTGCCTGAATGTCACTGTGTCTTTAGAACAGGAATGTTGCTACCAAGAATATGAATGAAATTTCTAAAAAGTGATGAGTCTTGAAAAAGGCTATGACTTGAAGGGAACAAAATCTTTGCTGTGTGAAAGTGTTTTAAGAAAGAAATCTGTGAGCAATTTCTGTAGACTGAAATTTAGGGGTTTCAAAGACAAGATAGAAAAGAGAATAGGATGAGAATATGATTAAGGGATTGTAGAGTCGAGTTGATGACTTAAGAGTTAGCTAACTAAGAGTTAGGGCCTTTAGAATAGGTGAAATTTGTGGCATATTCAGAAAGATGAAGCAAAGGTAAGCGATTGATCTGAAAGAGATGTGAGATAGCTTTATAGTTGATAATCTTTCATTGAATTGTTTATCTAAATCTGCTACAGATTTTAGTTGCCAAAGCGATCTTTTTTATCTATCGGAAGTCTAAAGCATTACTCAAGAATGAGCAATAGTTCAAGTTTCTATTTCTTTTAGGCTTTAAAATAGAGTTAGTTCATCCCTTTAATGAAGTAAACTGCCTTTGAATTATGAAATAATTGCTTGAATTATCTTTATTTTGCATATACGACTTTTTGATACCTTCATATTGTTGTATCATTCTATTTATGTCAGCATTTGAATGAAATAGAAAAAATTTAAGGTTAATTATTGATGATTTTAGATATTTTTGTTTAGCAGATAAATGATGGAGCATTATTTCAGCAGAATTATTGATCGAGCAATTTTGGAGCAAAACGACATAGAGAATTCATGCGAAAATAACAAAAATTCAAATATGGAAACAAATATTTCTTTTGTAGAATTAATCAATCGTTGGATGCAAGCCACGCGGGTGATTTAATCTAATAGATTTCCTAATCACAAAGAAAAGCCTATAAATAGAAAAGGAGGGCGCCAAAAGAGCGGGGGATTCCGAGAGTTTAATTGTCGATTTAAGTTTTTGGTCTTTCTCTTCAGCAATAATTTTCTTCCACCGTTGCTGCTGTCCTTGAATTTCCATAGAGAATAGCTTATTGAAGGTAAAAACTTTGGGAAGGCTAAAGTGTAATAATTGATTCTGACTATCGAATTCGTGGAATAATTGATTTTTACAACTCTCTAGTATTTTTCTTCATCATGAACTTGTTTCCTATTTATGTTTATTTGTTGTTGTATTTTATTTATCTTAGCATGAACTAATTATCTTTGAGTGAGGATTAAGGGAGATGTTATTATTTAGGATTTGAAGTAAAGTTTGCAAATTGAATTATTTTTTAAGTGTTTTTATTGTTTAATGTTTGGTCTATTTGGCCAACACGCATAAATTGCTTATCTATATTTCGGGAGAAAATATGAGGAGTAGATTGCTTTTAAAACACATTAGCCTCTAGATTAGGTTAGTTGCTAACTAAGTGGGGAGGTTAGGAATAATCACTTAATGCACAAAAATAATAGGTTTAACTCATATAAGTTAATGAGAATTAACTTAAGATAACTGGGAGATTTAGGAGTTCCGAGACTATTGCTATGTGATTTGATCCTGTAATTCTTTTGCTTTAGAGAAAATAACATGTTACCTTAATCCAAACCCATTCATTCTCATCGTTTCAACCGCAAGCATTATTTTTATTATGTCATTCAATTTAGCCAAACATTAGTTATAAAAATTCACAAAATAATTATCTTTTGTTATTCTTTGAATTCACTAAGAGATTAAATCAGTTCAAAATTTACCACTAATCCTTGTGGAGACGATATAAATACTTATCACTTGCTGTAGACTGTGTACACCTGCACATTACCTCGTGTGTTCTTATCACTCATCGCACACACGCAACAACATCCCGGGCCCATTGCTCTAGCCATGCGTAGGCCCGCCAACAGACGACTTCGTTATTGGAGGTCTCAAACTTGAGGCGGACGGTGTACTCATGTCGAGTGCCTTTAGGGGACACAAGCAGTATGCCCACGTCGCTTCCTTGATCTATGGACGACATGTTAACGTGCAACTCCCAAGTTGTCTTAGGACTTTTGATCACACCCAACAATGTGTCACAGCAAGTGTGCGGACCAATAGTAGTAATAATACGACCCAAGAGACCGAGTATCGTCCATAGGGAATCATGATTTCTAATTTTCCTAGTTATCAATTAATTCTTTTAATTTTATTTAGGGGACCCAACTTCATGCAACAGTGCTAAAATTAAAGAAAGCAATAAAGATGCATGCTAACGGTGGATTAATTGAGGGAAATGAGGTCCTAAGGTATTCGCATGGTGAACAAAACACTTAGACGATTAATTAACTCACGGGATGCAATGTATTACACTTTTTTGATGTCTAAGGTTAATTGACTTGGGTTTACCCCTCTCGAGGTCCACCAACTCCTGCAATTAACTCCCTATTCGATGTCTTGCAACAAGAATTTAAAAGAGCATAAAAGTAACCTATCCCGAACCTCGCAAGCTCTCCTATCACTCTTGTGCATAGAAACACATACTGCTAAATTCCTTGGTCTAAAATTACTACCATCTCTCTCGAGCAAGATAACAAAAATAGCAAATAAACACTTAATGGCCAATTGAATGCAGTAGATTAAAAACTGGAAAATTGAAGAAAATGGTAATAAATTTGCATTCCATAAGAAAATCAACAAATCTAAGAGTTTATTACAACAAACACCATGAAACTTAAATGATTTAGCTACTGAAATTCATAATGTTTAGCCCAGAAAATGTAGTTAAACAGAACACAAACATAGAAGAAGAAGGAAGAGGGAACTTTCAGATGAAATCCACGTCATTTTTGCCATTCTCAAGGTGTGGAAACTCGATCCCGAGCACTCAAAAACCTCCAAAAAGATCCAGAATAGTAGGCCACTCTTTTTGAATCCCCTCATAAAAAAAATTGAGCGTCCTAACCCTAGCAACGAAAAAAAAAAGAATATATAGCAAACTACCGGCAACATCGAGACGCTAAGGACAACGTCTCGACACTAGTTCAAAGTCAATTAATCAAAACAAGCATTTTGGGTTGAGTGGTCAAAAGGCAACAACGTCAAGACGCTACGGGCAACATCTCAATGTTGTACATGTGCGGCAGATGGCTACATGCGAACAACGGGGCTCAGATGCGTGGATGCGTCAAGGGGCATCGAGTGCCATTGACACGCTCTTGCAGGGGGTACGTGCAGCGCACGAGTTGAAGCTAGGATGGAGCGCATGCGCATGCACTTGAGGGTGGTGTTGAGCGTCAGAGCATGCGGTTGGCTGCTAGCATAGGCGTGCGGCTGGCACTGCTTGTGTTCTTCGACGTCGAGACGCCTTTGAACAGCGTCTCAATGAATGTCTCAACGTTGTTGTCTCTAGCGCGAGTTTTCTGCAAATTTGGGCGTCTCCACTCTAGCATGGTGTCTTGACGCTGCAACCTCGGGTCTTCATGTATTTTAGCCCTGTTTCTTTGTTCCTTGGCCATTTTTACTCTTCTGCCTTTTTCAACCAAGCTGCCCCAGATCCATATTTTTGCCTCTTACTGCTTGATTCCTATAAATTCAATAATAAATGCATCAAAGTCCTAAAAGCCCACAAAACTACTAGAATTTAGGATCTAAAATAGCACTTTTTGGAGTGTTATCAACTTTCATTGTCATTGTCTAGCTTCGAAAGGTGAACTCTGCCACGAAGTCTACTAACGTCTGCCCTTCATGGTCGTTCAAGGATAGAATCGCAAGTCGTACTCACTCAACTCGATGACCAACCTAAAAAGGCATCTAGAAGTCCCAGGCTTGTGCAATATATCGACAGAATGGTTGGTCAATCATGACGTCACTCCGTGTGCCTGAAAGAGGCAAACTCCTCGCTGACATAGCTAGAGCCAAAGCCAGTTTCTCAGGGTTCTGGTACCTGGCCTCAGAGTCCAAGAGAGCCTTGCTCACATAGTAGATTGGGGCTTGTCTCTACTCTTCCCTTTAACTAGGGCTGCACTAACCTCACGGTCCGATACCACCACGTAAAGACACAGCTGGTTCCAAGGGTGGGCTTTGAGAGTAAGGGAGGTTGAGACAGGTGTTCTTTGAGCTGCAGGAATGCTTCCTCGCATTTCAGGGTCCACTTGAATCTCTTTGCTCCTCCCAAGATTTTGAAGAAGGGTAAATACCTATATGTAGATTTTGACAAGAAAGAATTCAATGTTGAAGCTTTTCCGTTCAGGCTTTGGAGCTATTTTATATTAGTAGGAGACCGTAGGTCTAAGACTGCTTGGAACTTTTCTGGATTGGCTTTGATTTCTCTTTGGTGGACCATAAGGCCGAGAAACATCCCCAACGTCACACCGAAGGCACACTTGGCTAGGTTCAATCTCATGTCTTGCTGCCTTATCACCTAAAAGCTTCGGCTTGATCTGTTTGATGGTCCACTGCCTCCTTGGATTTATCAACATGTCATCCACATATAACTCCATCGTTTGGCCTATCCGGGAAGTGAACAACTTGCTCACCTTTTGTTGGTAGGTTGCCCCTGCATTCTTTAGGCCAAAGGCATGACCTGATAGCACAATGTGCCTTGCTTCGTTATGAACGAGGTGCATTCTTGTCTGAAGGGTGCATTTTAATTTAGTTATACTCGAAATAAGCGTCTATGAATGCAAAAACCTCATGCCCTGCTGTGGCATCCATGAGCCGGTATATCTGCGATAGGGGGAAGTTATCCTTTGGGTAGGCCTTAATTAGGTTAGTGAAGTCAATGCACACACGCCACTTGCCATTGGGTTTTCTTTACTAACACAACATTGGACAGCCACTTCGAGTAATTCACCTCTCGTATGAAACACGCTTTCAACAAATTATGTACCTCAGCAGCAACGGTCGTGGCCCTTCTTAGATTTATGGCCCAACATTTCTGCCGAACCAGCTTGTATCTTCGTTCTACATTCAAGCGATGAACTGCGACGATGGGGTCAATGCCCTGTATGTCTTCGTGAGACCAAGTAAAGATATCTGAGTTTTCGTATAGGAACTTGATTAACTCTTCATGTACCTAAGGTTGAAGACAGGTGTCGAACTTGATCTGCCGCCCTCTCCTAAGGGGATAGGCTCTAGGTCCTCGGTTGGCTCCCTGCCCTCCTCGATCTTGAGAGCCCCAAGACCTGCTCTGGGGTCTCCTGATCAGGAGTGATAAGGATCATGGTGTTCCACAACTTCCAACCGGACCTATTACACGATCCAAGGCCAAGAAGATTCAGCAAGCAT
>JAOANK020742902.1:0-11040 GCA_026257165.2 Telfairia occidentalis | reverse complement strand
AATGAGATTCAAATAATTATATATATTTTAATATATAAGATATTAAAATATGAGATTTGACACATCAAATAATTATTGAAATGATATTCAAATAATTTAAATATAAAATTTTATTAGGCTTAGATTCTATCACAAGTTCCTATAAATTGGGACCTTTGGGTATGCCTAAACCATTCAACTCTTGAGAAATACAATAATTTTCTCTAGAAATTTTTACTTAATCTTTCAAGAAGGTTCCCACCAACCTTAATCTCTTTGAGTCATAGGCAGGAAGATCTTATGAAGAATTTGCTTGGAAGTTGCCAGAAAGATCTTGAGGAGAAGTTGGTGAGATCCAAGAACGACTTGTGGAGGAGTTGAAAAGCATTGTTTCTTCAAAGGTATTTTTTTTCCTTAATATATAATTCTAAATTAATTTCAATGCCGATTCTAGATTCTAAATTATTTAGAATCGAAATTCTGCTACATGATGAATCGTTCATCCCTATAGATATTACCATTTTGCCCTTGGCCCCACCTCTTATTCTCTATATACCACTGGTTCTCTAATGGATAGCCTTCCATGAATCTCATTATGGAAAAATTCTTCTTGGAGTATCAAGAAGGCAGGTACACTGTTGACCAAGTTTCGAACTGGCACATTAAGGGAATAACTTATATACACACTCAATATGAAGAAGTGCACATTTTGCCTTTCTACTATTGAGGGACTGTGAATTCCATCTCGTGTAGGAATGTTCCCAGCTCCCAAATTAAATGCATTCTTAAGACACTAGGTTCATTGAGCAAACAAATAAGTTACCCTCACCATGCTGCTCAAAGAACACATCATCATAAGCAAGAGTTCATAACACCTCAAGATTCAAATCAAATGATTTATGATCATCCTAATGATGTGTTTACATGTCGTTTATCGGTCCTACAAGAAAGATGCAAAACACATCGCGGTCTAGTCTTATGCAATCCTATTGCATACGATACCTCCACTCACATGTCACAACATGAACGATCCGAATAACACCATTTGTAATAGTTACAAAGCCGACAGTATCAATAGTATATTGGAATAAGGTCTCCAACTCTATCCGTATACTGTAGACCATTTAAGCCACTACTCTTAAACATGATCCTCTAGTATGTCTTATACATTCCAAGTTTAAGAACATATCCAGTGACTAAAGAGCATTTTGACATTAAATGTGGCTAAATTTGACAAGATGCACAAATAATATTTAAGTTTATCTTATTTACATCATTATAGTTTACATTCTGTCATGAGCTTGGGGCATAAACCCCAACAAGCTCAACACCATGCAAATTGTCTAAGCTTCTAGAAACAGATTTCAACATGCTATTCTTATCATCAACATTAGTAGAGACCACAAAACATTTAGACTCAGTACAAGATTTCTTTAAATTTTCAAATTTAGAGCACATACTAACCATAGTAGGGTGTTTCATGGATCAATAGATTTCAAAGTTTACCTCTCCGTCGTCCACCTTCAAGGTTAGCTTACCTTACTGCACATTGATTAAGGCTCTTCCAGTGGCTAGAAATGATCTCCTCAGGATGATTGGCACCTCGGCATCCTCCTTCATGTTTTGCATTACGAAGTCAACAGGTAATATGAATTGGTCAACCTTGACTAGAACATCCTCCACTATACCTCGGGGGTAAGTAGTGGAGGAACTTTCGACTACAGTGATGTCGTGGTAGATTGAACCTCATCCAAGTCCAATCTTCTATAAACCAACAAAAGCATCAAATTAAGAGAGGCTCGTAAAAATCACATAAGGTAAGATCTACAGTTAAATTACCAATAATTCAAGGAATAGTGAAACTCCCTAAATCTTTTAATTTATGTAGCAGCCTTTTCTGCAATATCGCACTGCACTCCTTCGTCAGGTTCACGACCTCATATTTCTAAAATTTCATTTTCGATGACATGATCTCATTTAAAAACTTCACATAATTCGACATCTGTTGAAGCGCATCAGTAAACAATATATTAATGTGTAGTTTCTTAAAGATCTCTAAAAATTTAAAAAATTGAGCACCTAATTTTGTTTCCTAAAACATTGAAGATAAGGGAAGGTATTAAGATTAACATGAACATAGTCAAAATACTTCTCTGAAAATGATGGTTTGAGTATCTCCTTACTTTTGTCCTCAATTTTCCCTCCATCCTTCTTCTTTTTAGTCCTCTTGGCCTCCTTTTTTCCTTCAAATTTCACTTGCATTATACCACTCCTCAAAGAAATTGTGTTGCACTGCTTCCTAGGGTCTACCTCGATACTGTTGGGAAACTTGCCTTTTTGCAAGGAATTAAGTGTGGTATCTATCTGGCTGATCTGGATCTCCATATTTTTTTAAGGCTTTCTCTTGACTATCCACCTTATTTTCCAGGTTGCTTGTCTTGTTCGTGAACTCAATGTTAAATGCCGCTAACATGTCCTCCATAAACTATTTCCCCTCAAGCTGCTATTGTGAAGTGAAGTAAAATCTGAGGGAATCTACAAAGCATTCTTGTTAGCATAAGAGAAAATTTCATGGTTATGCAAACGTGGATGGCAGTTGGTGGGCAACTCATTCTGCTGGGCTCCATATTAAATTGATGTAGTTGTCCTGCTCCAGCTGATAGCTCTCCTAAGTAGGATAAGCATGACAAGCCACTATGGATGCAATGGCTGAGTTTTACCCTACACAGAAAGATTTTGCAAGGCATTAATCAAAGTGGCCATATGAGCCTTTAGAGCACTCAACTCATCTATCTCATGGAGTCCAGTGACTCAAGCTATAGCTCTTTCAGCAGACAAATGATTGCTCGTGGCATCGATATCCTCTAGCAAGTTGTGGGCCATCACGATAATCCTTGAAAAGATCGATCCACCCACAGCTGCATCTAAGATAGAGTTTGTAGCACTCGTTAGCTCATTATAAAACAATTGAAATTGTAACCAATTGGAGTACTCGTGCTGGGGACATTTTCGAAAGTTCATTGTAGCGCTCCCATGCCTCAAAGAGTTGCTCAGTCTCATCCTGCATGAACGACCTGATCACTGTCTTGAGCCTTTGAGTCTTTGATGGTGGGAAGTATTAGTATAGAAACGCTTGGGCCAACTAGTCTCAAGTAGTTATGCCCTTAGCTAGTATTGTCTCCAACCAATCCTAACCTCTATCGTGTGAAGAAAAAGGAAATAATTATAAGTGAATGAAGTCAGAAGACAGACCACTTATCTTCACAATACGACATATCTCTAGGAAAGATATTATGAGTTTATGAAGGTCTTCAGTGGGTGTCCCCCTGAAGGCACTCTCTCTAGCCATCTGGATTAGTCTTGGCTTCAGCTCGAAACTGTTTACGTCTATTGGTGCATGGGCTATCCCTGGCTGAGCTGTAGGGATGGTGGGCTGAAAGTTATCTCTAATGGCCCTCAGTGCTTCCTACTGCTCTGCCATTTCAGCTGGCTGAAGCCTGTTCCTCCTCAAGTTCCTTATGAAGATCATATTAACCTTAAGATCAAAATGGGCAAGATAAGTTTCTCTGCTATATCGCATGCACCAAATAAAATAAAATTAAAAAACACAAGTAAAATACATCTAAAATTAAGACCAACAAAATTTTTTTTCGCAATAATAGTAGAAATAAAAACAATGATTCACTGGCAACGATACCAAAAACTTGTTATGCGAAACTTTGCAAGCACACAAGTCCAACAGTAGTATAAAAGGATCAAGAGACTGAGTATCGTCCTTTGATAAATTGGGTTATCAATTCTATTAAATATCAAAATACTAATCATTTATTTTATCTAGGGAAGCAAAACGAATGAAGTCTAAGTCTAAAATAAACAAGCAATAAAGCGTAATTTGGAAAATTCAAGGAAGGAGGTAGTTCTAGGGTGTTTATTTCAATTAAGGAATTAATTAATGCAATTGAAGACCAATGAGACTATTCTAATATCAAATTCCTAAATCTAGGGAACTAATGGTTATTCCCTCACCAGCTCAACCATTTACCCAACTAATTCTAGGATCATCCTCTTAATTTAATTACCCATAAATTCGTAAGATAAAACGACCCTTATTAATGACCTCTTGCGCGATTCATCACTTTCATGCATAAACAACACTAGCCTATTATCATAAGTTTAATTTTACTTCTCTTTTTTCTTAAATAACCAACAAAAAATTAATCTGTAGCTAATCGATTACTAAGCATTAAGAGTAAGAATAATATAATGACGATAAAATTAAAAAAAAATCCTCATAAGTCAACAATGAATTACAACTCCAAAATTTTCATCATCACCCTAAAACTAACAAAAGTCTTAGCTTCTCATGCTATTTCAACATAATTTCCAATAGCAAAATGTATTCATTACATCCCAAAATATAAAAAAAAATTAATTGCAAGAAAAGAGAGAGAAAAAAGACAACTCACGGGTCGATTCCACGTCATCCCCTACGCAAAATCGCCTCTTGAGCTCTCGATTTTCACCCCAAGCTCTAGAGAATCAAGCTTCCAGCCCCCAACATGAAAACCCAAGCTATTAGACACTGTTCCTTGAAAATTTGTCCCAAAAACCCGTAACCATAGCCATGAAAAGAATTCTTATATAGTGCTTCCGACAGCGTCAAAACGCTAGGGGACAACTCCGAGACGCTGAAACCCAAATTCAAAAAATTGCCACTGACCTTTTACGGCATCGAGACGCTATGATGTAGCATCTCGATGCTACTTCAGGATTTTTCCCTTCTGCAACTTTTTAGCATCTCAACACCATGGGGTAGCATTGGGACGTTACCCTCTCAGATCTATGCAATATTTTAACTCTTTTCTTCATGTCTTAGCTGAATTTTGAGCTTTTCAACTCGTTTTTTTTTTACCTGAACACTTTAATTCAATAATTTCATTTCCAAAGCTTAGTTCCTATATAAATCAACAAATAATCGCATCAAAGGGTTCTTTAGCCTACAAAACAATCTAATTAAGGGCCCTAAATAGTACTATTTCGAGCGCTATTATGATTCATCCCTTCGTTGCGTGCTGGCTGATTCTCCTCACACTCGTTGTCTTGGGATCCATCGCCTTGGTTGCATACAGGCCCGTCCCTTACTAGGATGTCTTATTGGCATTCCTCAGCTGTTCGCAGTTGGTCTGCCATTATCTCCATTTTGTTTTACATCTCCTGCATTTGGGCTTGCAGTGTCGCGACTTGGTCGGGTTTGTGTTTCCTGCGACCTGCCCATGTGCTCCTTGCCTTGGATTTCATCTGTGTGGGTTTGGCGGCTATTACAACGGATCTACATCGACTCCAATTAGGGTGTTCAATCAATGCCTCTCAATGCTTGAATTCTCAGAAAGTGTGGGATTCGATCCTGCCATCTTAGTTTTGAATTGGCTTGTTTAAATCGCTATCCCCACAGATGGAGCTAGATGTTTCTACATAAAATCCTTTGAACCTGCAATGATGCAATTAAACACTAAAGTAAGCAACTGAGAATGAACTAGCTTCGCTCTTGGGTTTTGCCAACCACACATCGATGCTCAAGTTAGTAGGGTTTTGGAGAGAATTGTGAGTTCAAGAGTGTAACAGTGCATACCTACCATAATTCTTGGGGTCGCAATTTATAAGTAGTGATTTGAAGGCAATTGAGCCTATTTAGGCATGTATTAAGTCGAATTGCTAGGATCACAGATGTGATCTGCATCATCAAATTATGGCCACAATAGCCGACATGATTACCTACTAATTCCTTGGGATTCAGTGTAATTTTTGGTTGTTCATGGTTCGAATGTGGTCTTTGGAAGACATGTTTACCTTGACCTTGTTGAGGTGCCAATGGCTTGGCGTGATGTGGGATTTCTTGGGGCAGGTGGCCCCACGAGACCCTGACATCTTTTTCGTCAGATTTTCACCTTGAACAACTGCGATCTGCGTGAAAATATCAATCAAGTTACATGATGGAATAGGCAATAGGACACACAATCAGCTCTATAATAACAAATCTATAGGGTCAAGTGATTGACTTGACAATAGCCATTGATCGTGTTGCGAAATCGGCTTCATAAAAGGGTCCAGTGATGCAACTTTGTTCAATTAATTCATAGATGTTACTTGATAGCACACAAAATATGCTATCTTAGGCTTAGTTTTCGCTAATTTTGTTGTGTAATTTCGAAGCTTTCATGAGTTTATTCATTACTTTGTAGGTAACGAGCATTATTTGATGAAAATATGAATTTGGGGTTGTTCGGGTCGAAAAACGAGACTAAGAAGAGTAAATGTGGCCAAGGAACGAATAAACATAGCAAAAATATAAGTTAACCTAAAGGGGTAGCATTGAGACGCTGCACACAGGTGTCTCAATGCCTAAACATGAATGTTGCACATTAGTGTCAATAGAATTGAGACGCTACTCAATGGCGTCTCAAAGCCAAAGAAAATTACATATCGCGCGCGCTGCTTGCAACAAGTGCACAACGTTGAGGGACGTCTCAACGTCACACATGTCGACAGACATGCCTCAACAGCTGCAGCATTGAGACGATGCTCAACGCTGTAAGTGTTCGCACTCGTGCGTGGGAGCACCTGTTTTCTCTTGCCAGCTGCGAAGTAGTATTGAGACACTACCTTCTAGCGTCTCAACATTGTGTTATTATGTCGCCCTAAGCGATGCCCGCGTCGCACACTTGTTTGACCAAAGAAGACCAGCATCGAGGCACTGTCTTCTAGCATCTCGACCCTACGTGCACAATGTGTTTTAAAAGACCATTTTCTCCTATGGAAAAGAGAAGGACATTGGGAGAGAAAAGAGGCTACAGTTTGGAGCACGATTTTTAGAGGAAGAAGAGCTTCCCATGGAGTCTCTAGAGCGATTCGAGGCTCCGGATTGCAGGCTTCACGATAGGAACAAGTGTGACACGCATCTTTGGGAGTTTTCTTTACCCTTTGTAGATTTAGTTTAGTTTCATTTTGTATCTTCTTATAAGAGTCTCTGTTTTTATTGTAGATTTGAGTAACGGGACTCCGCCTTAGACTGTTTTGTAACACCTTATGACATTCTTTATGCTTTGCTGATGTTATGGATTTTTCTTATGTCGTTGTGATTCATTGATGCATGTGTCTGCTGATAACACTCTAAGAAGTGCTATTTTAGTGCCTTAATTATAGAGATTTTGTACGATTTGTGTACTTTGATGCATTTGTTGATGAAATTGTAGGAACCGAGTGTTTCGAGGTAAAAATAAAGATCTGGGTCGATTTAGAGCTAAAATCGGTCAAAAGTTGAGTAAAAATGGCCAAGAAACGAAGATTAAAAGACCCAAATTGGTGCAGACCTGGTAGCATCTCGACACTGCTCCCTTATGGCCGCGCACCCAAAATAGGCATTTTAAGTAAGTTATTCGAACCAGCGTTGAGATGCTGTCTTATAGCGTCTCAACGCTATCGGTAGTATAGTATATAAACATAATTTCGCGATTAGGGTGAGGGGAAACAGATTCTGGTGTGATTTTTTAGGGTTTTCGACAAATTTCATGAGGGCCACTATTCTTGAGGTTGGGGAGGTCTCGGGGGTGCTTGGGATTGGATTTTCTCACCTTGGAAAGGATGCCTACGGTGGAAACGATGTGGAATTCACCCAGGAGTCTTCTTTTCCTTTTCATTTTCAGTTTCCTTAGTTTTCTGTTGAATTTGCTGGGCTGAACGCATAATGTATAGCAACTAGTTTACTTGAATTTTAGGGTGTTGGGATTTTAAAGACCCGTTAAATGTGTTGGTTTATTATTTGAATGCATTAATTTTCTGTTTGTCTTTCATTTTTCAGCTTTATTAACTTGCAATTAAGTGACCATTAATTATTAAGTACTAGCATTTATTGTTTTGCTCTAGAGAGGGTGATAAATTAGGCCTTGAATTTTGAACACGAATTGTTTTATGCACGAGAGTTATAGGGGAATGCATGAGGCCGTTGATGAATAGTTAATTTTCCAATTGTTAGTCTAATTGCAAGAAATTGAAGTAGGCTAGTTAATTGAGGGTGGTGGAACTCGAGAGAGGAAACCCGAACTAATGAAATTCTAGACTTAGGCAAAAAAGTAAAGAAAATGCATTTCGTTAAATAAGATTGTTTAATTGGGTCGATAAAAACACCAACACCCTAGAACTGTTTTTTCCCTTGATTTTATTCACCATTGGCGATCATTCTTTATTGTTTTCTTGAATTTTAGTATTGTTGCATGACCTTATGATCCCTACATAAAATCAAAAGAATTAACTAATAATTAAAAAAATTAAATATCACGATTCCCTAAGGATGATACTCGGTCTTCTAGGCCGTATTACTACGATTGACCCGTTGCTAGGGATTGGCCATTATTTAGTTTGATTGATATATTGGAGAAAATGTCGAGTCTTACTCTAGGATGTATCTTTACTTTGTGTTGTCTTTCTTTGTGTTATTTTTTTCTTGTTTTTGTTTGTTGGGTCAGATTAGGTGCTAAGTAACTGGACTGGCCACCCATAATTTCTATCTTCTTATCCTTTGTCTTTGTTTTTGTTTTTGTTTTGTTTTGTAGGTGTTGAGTGCCAATAAATCTCGTTCCTGGCGCTGAACCTTGATCTTTTGGGACACTTCTTCCATTATGGATGTCGTTCAGGATCTCTTCTCTCCTATCAGGACAGTATTATCCACTCGATCTTTTATTTCATTGTTCTTTCATGTTTATAGATTTGTGCATTGAGGAAAATGTATGTTTTAAGTTTGGGGGTGTGGGTAGTACTATGTAAGTCATGATTAGCTTGGGGCAATTTTGAGCTTAATTTTTTCGATTCTTCTGAATTTTTTGCTGAATTGTTATGGAATTCCTCTGTGCATCCTCAAGGAATGGTGATATTTAATTTTCATAATTATCGATTAATTCTTTTGATTTTATCTAGGGATCCCAAGGAATTCCATACACTTGTGGTGACGCTTTGTTGGGTGCGATCATATGCCCACTACTTTTGATCTTCTCATCAAAGATTAGATTGTTTGATTGATTTAAGTTTTAGCTCGAGAGAGTAAAATTTAGATTAGAATATCAAATGCATGACTGTTGTAAATCATCGTGCAAGAGTGGGTAGAAGCATGAATTATTATCTCTAGGGGATTTATTGTGAATCGTGATGACAAACAAAATTATCCAGAGCTCGAGAGATGATGGGATCACAATGAGTCTTCTAAGGGGTGAAAATTAATGGAAAATTCGTATTGCCTTGATATTGTGTGGGTAATAGACCGAGAGGTTGAGTCTTTATGCTAGTGAGAGACTAGCTGAGCTCG
The DNA here is from genome assembly GCA_026257165.2 of Telfairia occidentalis. Classification (NCBI taxonomy): domain Eukaryota; kingdom Viridiplantae; phylum Streptophyta; class Magnoliopsida; order Cucurbitales; family Cucurbitaceae; genus Telfairia; species Telfairia occidentalis. The sequence continues at coordinate 1,709 of JAOANK020742902.1, read as the reverse complement.
AGAGAGGAAGCCGAATGTTAGACTAATCCCAGCTTATGATTGCATCGTGATAGATTAGTTTGCTGTGTTAATAAAGTGTATGGTCCTAAAGCATATATATTTGGTCTAAGGCACGCTCTCCATTTGTCTCCTCCATTTAATTAAGAGTAGAAGTAGTGCAATTTAGCTATCTATCCATTTATTCGGTTCCCTAGATAAAATGAAGTGTGAGCAACTGTGGTACTTAAACAAACTAGAAACCTAATCCCGAGGACAAACTCGATACTCAATTTCACTATACTAAAATTGACTCGTACACTTGCGGTTATGCAATGCTATGATCAAGTTTTTGGCGTCGTTGCCAGGGATTGATGATTATTTAGTTTGATTAATATCATGGAGAAACTGTAGAGTCTTACTATGAAGTGTATGTTTACTTTTTCTTGTTGTTCGGTTGAATTAGGTGCTAGTAAACTGGACTGGCCACCCAGGTTTACTATACCTTTTCCTTTATCTTTGTCTTTGTTTTCTTTTGTAGAAGTGAGTGCCAGTAAATCTCGTTCACTGCACTGAACCTCAATCTTTTGGGATGGCTTCTTCCTATCATTTTGGATGCTATTGAGGACCTTCTCTCTCCTATCAGGGTAGTATTATCAACTTAATTCTTATTTCATTGTTCTTAAATGCTTAGTAATGTATACATTGAGAACAATGTATGCTTAAGTTTGGTGGTGTGGGTAATACTTTGTGAGTCCTGATTAGTTTCGGCGATTTTGAGCTTAATTTTTTCAATTGGTTTTTATTGAATTGTTGATATGTGTTGAATTGTTGTGGAATTTCTCTATGCATGTTGTTGATGAACAGAGTCTTTGATATTGCTCTAATTGATCTGTTGTGTGTGATTGTGAAAATGAGATAACATCATTGTTATCTAAGTTATTTCAAATCCTTCTTAGAATTCCTTGTTTATTGAGCACGTAGCCCTCTTGTCTAGGTTTTGAAGGTTTAGGGTGTCTTTAGGAGAATTGTTTCTCTGAGCAAGTCTCCGAAAAGGTCGTAGTTCTGTAGGTCATACAAAATAGCCATTGAACCTGTTAGGCGATCAGTTTGATAAAAGGGTTCGGCCATGCAGCATTGTACAATTAATTCGTAGAAGTTACTCCAAACAAAATTCATAAGAGATAATAAAAGAAGTTAGGGGTGGACCCACGTTGGGGCCAAGGGGGCATGTGCCCCCCTTCAATTTTTTCTTTTTTTGGTTTAACCTTATAGTTTATTGAAAACTGCTAATAGTTTTAATATATTTGTGGCCCAAAAGGTTTAATGTGCCCTCTGACATGTTGGTTATATGGCCTTCTTGTCAAATCTAAGATAAGATCATGGGTTCAAATCCTATCAGGTGCATTCTAAACATTTTTTTTTGTTTTATATTTAAAAAATATATATTTCTATTTTCACATTTATTTTTTAAATTATAAATTAAAAAAAATTAAAAAGGTTTTTTTTCTTTTGTATTTCAAAATTTCTTTTTTTGTTGTGATACAATTTTTTATCTTTTTGGCATACTTCTTTCAAATAAATTTATCTCTAATTTTTTTCTCTTTCTAAATTTCACTCTCTAATTTTTATTTTTCTTTCTTTTCTTATACATTACTCACTTTTCGTCTTTAAATTTTTTTATATTTTTCTCAAACTTTTCACTCTCTAAAATTTATTTTCTTCAAACTTAT
>JAOANK020742800.1:0-11040 GCA_026257165.2 Telfairia occidentalis | reverse complement strand
AACAAAATAGAATAAATTGAAGTTTTGAAGAGATCAACAATGGAGGCTTAGGAGAGAAAATTTCAGCAAGAATGAGTGTGTTTTGGAGAAGAAAGATTGTTGAAATTTATAGGATAATTTTGGATTCAAAGAATATCAAAATTAGAATTAATTTGGCCATTAGATCTAGGTTAAGATGATGAATGGTTGTGATTAAAAGGATGGAAAAGGAAGGCATAACGGCTAGTTTTTTTTTTCCAAAACAATGGAAAGAACATGAAAGCATAAAAGTGTTTGGTAGGACTTGAACTCGTGTTGGAATGACGGTAAATATTTTCGTCTCGCGCACATCAAGGTTTCTAACTTCAGCTCAATTTTCTTTTGATCATAACTTATTGATCTGACGTCCCATTTGAGCGATTCAAAATGCATTGGAATCGTCTTTTCGAGCTCTACGCTGTGAATACTTACAAACAGTAATTTTCAATAAATTTCAACTGTTTGTTATCATCAAAACATATAGTGTGATTGAAGCTCATAAAGCTAACATCTAATACAAAATATATTAGTGATATGCTTTCTATAAGATATATCAATGATATACTTCATGTAAGGTCTATTGGTAAAATATTTTTATAAAACTATATCACTGTTATACTTATAATATATATCAATGATATACCTCATTTTAGTACATCAATGATAATAATGACATTAGTGATATGCCTAATACAAAGTAAAAAGGAAAGAAAATTCAACTTCATTTATCATGTGTGATTTTGAGACCAAAACTATATTGACAGGTCTTGTTTAGAGAAATTTCATTCATCTTGTTACGTTTGTACAAAGACAAGGCTTTTGGCTTTGGTTTTGGTCGTCTTTTTAGACGTATGATGTCCACATCAGCTTCGTTTCCTTGATTTTGAGCTTTAGTTTTCCACAATCCTCAATTAATATGAAATTAGTCACATAATAATAGAGATTTTTCACGGACATAACTAATATGGTGTTATCTTTAATGATACGCCTTATATAACATATATAAAAAATATGAGTGATATACCAATTCAGAACTATATCAGTGACTAATACTACCTATAAAATATATCAGTAATACATGAATATCAGTGATAAATGTGCTAGTTAATAGACAATGATGACTTAGTATATAAATGATAGATTTACGAGTTAATGGTTTGTAACTAGATATATCAATGATTAGGTATATTAACGATTGTATATGGAGTTTTCTTTTTCTTTTCTAACTGAATGATTGTGTATATCAAGAAGTGTCATTTTTCATTGAGCTAAATTGAATTGATATATTTCAATTCTAATAAATTGTTTTCATAAATGATATATCTCAAAATTTAAGTATTGAGCTTAAGCAAGACAATTTTGTTTTAAAAATAATTTTAGATATATACATCAATGATAATATAAAATCTCCATTCATTTTAAATATATATTAGATTTGCAATTTTAGTATATCAAAATTCATTGATAAAATGACAATCCAGATTCAACTAGTTGCAATTCCACTTTTATATAAATTTCTCAAATGAGAACATGTCATTTATAACATAAAATGTTCGATCATTTATTAAGATATATCAGATGTGTAAATTTAGTATATCACTGATACATCTTGCTGTGAATTTAGTTTATCACCAATATACTAAATTTTGTATATCAGATGTGTAAATTTAATATATCACGTGTGTAAATTTGGTATATCAGGTTTATAAATTGACCGCCAAAATGAAGGGCATATGCATCTTTACGGGTTCTAATTTTGGGCTGGGATATTGAAGTTTTCTATATCTGTAAAAGCGATAATGTGCTGCTACTTTTGATAATTTTTTTCTTTATTTTGCCATTTGTGCAAGTAGCCTTTATTATTATTATTTAATTTTGTTTTGAGATTGAAATTATACTAAATATTATACACTTCTTATAAATGGTTTTATATTTGTTTTAATTCAGGTTATATATTTTATTATATTAGAGATAATAAATTTATCAAATACATTTATGTTTTTTATTTAAGAAATAAGAAACAAAAATAATTATCAAATATGTTTTAGTTTGTTCTAAAAAAGAAGGGAAAAAAAAAGAGAAATGGAAAAAAAACGAAACACGAGAATATTATCAGCCCTCAATAATAATGGTAATTAAGAGCTTAGAATGAATAAAAGATAGTGTAAAAGAATTTTGTGCACATGATTTTTTCTTAAATGAAAAGATTTGATTCTCGATACATTAATTTCGTGATGTCCTAAATATACCTAAATCTCTGATTTGCTAACCATTTATAATTTAAATTAATGATTATGGAAATTAATTACAAAAATATGATGAAATATTTGTTTTAAGTAGCTTTTAATAGCTAGATATGAGTTTTTTTAAAAAAATATTCTATCATATACGAAGGAATACTGAATTGAACCTAAAACCAACATTAGTAAAAAAGACTATGTCCAACTATTCGACGATGCTTGTCAAACCGACTATAGCTCAACTGGTTAAAGAATATCTTCTCGACAAAAAAGTCATGGATTTGAATCTCTTACCCTCACATGTTGTTGAACTCAAAAAAAAAAAAAAATTATTTGACTATAGTTAAGTTGGCTAATAATAGACAATTTTATACTTTCCAAAAAATAATAGACAATTTTATAAATGTACTGCTAAATCACGTTTGCCTAACCAATTTTAATCTAAAACTTTTAATTTCACCTAATTAAACTTTAAATTTGAATAAAATATGAAATTGATATCTTCTCAAAATAAAATTAGAAAATTGTCAATAAACCAACTAATAAATAATGGTTTAGTTTACCCTAAATTTTTAATATTTTTTTTGTTTTAGTGTATAAACATTCAAATTATTCATTTTGGTTGGTTCTTTTAAGTTTACTTCATTTCGGTCTCTAAAATTCAAAATATCTATTTTAATCCTTAAATTAAAATAATCATTGCCATTATTATCCTTTTTTCTCTTTTAACAAATGGAGAATGTAACGACCTCATTTTTAGACTTAAACTAAGGTCGTTACTAGCATGCATGCTCTCAAATAAAAATTTTAAAAAGAAACTCCAAACTTGAAATCACATTTTAATAAATGCAGGAATAACTAAGTTCCAAAATTACAAAAGAAAACCAGCTGGGATCTCAAATTTAAAACAAATATAAACACAGCTTAAAAGTACGACATTTAGGCCAACCCTAGAAAACTAAGCAACTCCTAATGTAGACACATGCAGAAGACTGAAACGTGTGACCATGGCCTCTATGCAACCCTCTTCATCATCCACCCAAGTAGTCTTTGCTCTTTACGTAAAAAAAAAATAAAGAAAAAGATTGAGTATATCAAATATACCTAGTAAGTAACTCTGACTCCTAGGGTTGGACATGCAAACACAAACAGTCATGAAACTCATGTGGGACCTACTTCTTAAATTTCACAAGAGTATACCATCTTGAGGCACCTCAGAGCACATAGCAACAGAAAGCACAGAATGTATCTCAAGGAGGTTCTCCGTTCAGCACTAAGCAAAGATATACTATCCCATAGAGAAACCTCAAAGCACACAGTAGCACAAAGCGGAGAATACATTTATGGAGGTCTTCAAACACAGCATTAAGCAGAGATGGTATAAATCTTAACTCATGAACTTACAACACACAATCCATAACTATGCATAGGTCCCAAACACATATCCTATAATCTGAAGCCTTAGGGCATCCAACATGCAATATTCCATTAATGCCCTAACATCCATACACTACATACAACCGATACTCATGGCATATAACAACCACATAACAGCCATATACACATCATGCTTATCACACTAGTACATCATCATACTCAATTCACAAACTATATAAGATAGCCATTATCAACATATACAACACACAATTCAAACAAGTTACCGACCTAACCCAATGGTTTATCTAAAAGCGAAGTCACTTACCTCGAATCTCAGGAAAATAACAAGTGAAACCAAGGAGAATCAGTAATAGATTCTTTAAGCAACCTAGGTCCAAAATACTAAAAATACCCTTATTATTTCCTAAATTCTAAATAATTAATAACTAAAAAGGAAACTTAGGATTTTTTAGGGACAAACAATATTGGGAAGACACTGCCCACGCATCGCCACCGTCCGGCTGGTGCCTTCCACGCGCCACCTCGGATTGTTGAATAGGGACCAGTTTCGGTATCTACTCACCGTCAAGAGTTCAATGCCCCGGAATCAGCCCCAAAGGAGCAGCCACGCGCTGCCACTAGCACAAAATAGCTCGGCACGTGTACCCTAATGTCTTTCTGCCGCACGTGCTACTCACTGCCGCTTCGATCGCGATTATGATTCCACCAACTTGTAGATCTTGACCGTGCGCATATTTTTGACCTTTCGTTTGCCAAAATCGCTCGTTCGAAAGACTGAGAAAGAGGAAAAAACATGGTTAAAACAGGAAAAACCTGAGAAAACATGAAGTTTAAGAACTTCGTTGGCTTATTGTTCTGGTTGGGATATGAAGAGGTGATAAGAAAGCTGTTCTCAAAATTTGAGCCAAAACGGAGCTACGAAAGTTGGTGAAAATAAAAAAGGATGAGAAAAAATACATTGCCGTCACCGCCACCGATCTCGATCACCAATTAGCTTCTGCCGCCATCTACTACTGCCTTTTGGGAGAGGGGTACACGTGAAAGAGTAAGGTGTGTGTAAGAGGAAGCAAATTTTCGAGGGGGAGAGTGAAGTTGGCGTGAGAAGGGAGAAAAAAGAAAGGAAAAAATTGGGATGACCTCTTTCTTTTGGGGATAGAAAAAGAGTTTTGGTGGCTAAGGTGGCTAAGGATACATTTATAGAATTCACCTCAACCCTAAACCCTAGTCCTAAATCCTTTAATTACAAGAATGTAATTATTTAATTTTCTCCTAATTTTTACTTAATAAAATTACCCTTTAATTTAATTAATTATCAATTAATAATTCCCCCTCCAACACATAAATAATTGAAAACTAGTCCCTTAATTACATAATTCAACAACTCATGATACGAAGATAACATAGACTGATCAACAAAAATCAAGCAACTAAAAAAGCGTCCAAATTGAGTTAAAACATTCAACACAACTGAAAGAATCAATCCCACAACAACAGTCATGTACGATCAAGAATACCCACAACTACCTCAAAAAAGATTTTTTTTTTTAAAAAAATAAAAATTTAATTAAGAAAAGCATTGATTTCTCCGCTCATTTACAAGTTCAAATTTAACTTAATGAAATTAAAATTTTAATACGAGAAAACAACACCCACAAATATAGAGTGAAAATTAAGGTTGTCAAAGTTGTATCAATTTTGACCTTAAACTTTAATTTTATCAAATTTAACTTTAAACTTAAATAAGTATTGCAATCTTAACCTTAAACTTCAAAAAGTATTACAATTTTTACTCTCTAATAAATTTTTGTTTGAAATATCGTTAAAAAAGTATTCTTACATATGTTCAATGAATTATAAGTATATCTCAAAAACAAAAGGGATAGGAAAAAAAAAGACATTAGAGCTAAATTTTTGTTGAAATTTATGACTTTTGCAAAGTTATTCAGGGTTAATTTATGCATTAATCAAACTTAATTTTGTGCAATACTTTATTTTATTGAAAATAGTGAGTTTACAAAAATTTTCACATCATTATTTTTATTAAAATTAATGACTGAACTAACGAAAATTGAATAAAAAGTTAAAATTATTTAAGTCTAGGATTCAATTTAATGAAATTAAAAGCTTACAATCAAAATTGATACAACTAGACAAATTTAGAAGTCAAAATTTGATTTTTCCAAAAAAAAAAAGACCCATTATATTAACCATTAAACTACGCATCAACTTGAACAACGTTGGTTTGGTTAGTCATATATCATGAACTAAAAAATTAAATGTTGGAAATCCAATCCAACAAATGATTGAACTAAAAAAGAAAAACAAATTTTAATTATTTTTTTTTAATTCAACAACATGTGGGATAGAAGAATTTGAAGTCATAACCTTTAAGTCAGAGAGATAGACTTTTAACCAATTGAGACATCTCAATTTGGCAAACAAACTTAAATTAAATTATGCGGAAGATGAGTAAAATTTGCATAAATATAAAGATAAAAAAAAAAAAGGATATTTTGCGTACAAAGTAAATAATATTATATTGATTATTGAAAAAAGAAAAAGAGGGTGTGGTGTAAATTATGAGTTTAAAAAGGGTGAAACAAAGAAGACATCCAAGAGAGTGTGAATTACCGATTTGTCCCCCGAACGAACCAAAGAAAAGAAAAGAAGTCACAACACTTTAGCCTGCTCAGAGAATCTCTGATTTCTGAAGAGAGAGAGAATTGGAATTGAGGCGGAGTTGATTGATCAGAGTTGGTGTGTGGTCGATCCATGGAAATGGAAATCCGCAGCAAAGTGGTGAAGTTGAGAATCCCGTTGGTGGCCGCACTAATCCTATGTGTAACTGTAACTGTAGGAGGAGTGTTGTCTCCCAGATTGGTGTCCCTCATCGCCTATTTCTGGCCTCTCCTCCTCTCCACCGCCCTCTTCCTCCTCGCCGTCATCGTCTTCGCCAGAACCTCCCTCCCACCTCCCGATTTGACCGCCGACGGACTTCTCAACTACGTCGCCGGCCCCCACACCCACCACTTCGATAATCCCACTTTCAACTCCGATTACACCCACAATCCCCCCCTTTCCTCTCTCACTTAATCTTTTACGCTACTTCTCACATCAAATCGGTATGTCTTTCTTTTCTTTCTCGCATTTTCTCAACTCCTCACTTCTTCATCCCCATGGATTTTAATTTCAGCTTTACTGTCTCAAAATTCCTTAGCTATGCTGGAGTAAAAAAGCTTCTGTTTATTCGATCTCTTGGGTGAATGAAAGGGGGAATCAATTTGATCTGTTTTGTTTTTTGTTTTTGTTTTTCTTTGTTTGTTTGTTTGTTTTTTTTTTTTTTTTTTTGTGAAATTTATGTTGAACATGGATTGGGTGGTTAGCATAATATAATTATGGTTAAATTACCATTTATTTACTTTTAACTTTTAATTTTATTTCTAGTTTTAAAATTTTAATCTAATTGATATTTTTAAAAATTTACCAACTTATTAAACTTAAAATTAAAAATTAAAAAACTTTTAAAATTAAATTTTATGTCTAATAAATCTATTAGTTTAAAAAATATTGAATATATCGAATGCCTACTACTTGATATAAAATTAGAAGATGAGAAATTTATTCGATATTTTTTAAATTGTAGGATTTATTTCATGCAAAATAGAAATTTAAGAATTATTTGATATTTTTTAAAGTTTAAACATCTATTTTTTAATAATATTTCAGTATGGGGACTAGAGGTATCTTTTGAAACTTGACATGCTCTCGTTCAAAAAAAAAAAAACAACTTGACATGGTCACTTTTCTCCCCAAAAAAAAAAAAAACTGTGTACGGGAAGCGTAATTATTGTGGGGGATGAGATGAGATTCTGATGCTCTCCCCAAAATGAAAATCGTGTGGACCAGATTTGTCGGACGTTATCGGGTTGTTTGTGGGTCCGAAACCTAAATTTAATTAATGCCGTGTATATATATATAAAATTTATATTAATTTTGAAGTATAAAATGACAGTTCATTAATTAATTAATTAATTTTTTTTTGTTAAAATTTCATTTTGATTTCTAAACTTTTAAATTTATTTTATTTTGGTCTTTAAACTTTCAAAATGCATATTTTGGTTCCTAAACTTTAAGGTTTATTCTATTTTGATTTTTGAACTTTCAAAAGATCTATTTTAGTCACTGGAGTTATAAAATATAATCATTTCAGTTCTTGATACATAATTTTATCATTTAATATTTATTTGTTAAATGCTCGTATTTAACTTATGTGGCTTAAATACATACTCACATTAACATACTTATTCATGTATTTGAAGTTATTTCATTAATTTGTTAAAAATAAAATAAAGATAAGAACCCAAATTGCTATTTTTTGAAAGTTCAAAGACCAAAACGAACATTTTGAAAATTCAATGACTAAAATAAAATTTAAACCTTATTTTTTTAATTCAACTAGGATCATCCAATCTTATTTTTAGAATCATAATAGATGAATTGTATATTGCGCTAAGTTTATATTAATAAAATGATATTTAGTTGTGCTAACTCTATGTCGAATTTCAACTTTACGAATATATCGATAAAATATCAATATCAACATTTTTGTCTATATGTCAAAAAGGTTAAAAGTTGTTTCAATTTATAATTAAGTTTGTTTCACTCTTTAATTAAGTTTGTTTCACTCTCGATCACCACTTATTATTTGATATTTATATTCATATTCGTGATTAATTGATGATATTTTTTACATTTTATAGGTATTTATACAAATATAAAAAATGCTGATAGATTCTTAAAATCGATATTAAACCCTCTAATTTATGGATATATCGACATATATAGATATATTTTAATACAATTATTCCTGCATTCTTTTTTTAAAAAAAAATATTTTTTATGTTTCTAATTAGCATACTGGATGAATTTTAAGTTAAATTGAGTTCTTTTTTCAATTCAACAACACGTGGGGAATCCATGACTTAATAAATAATAATAATAATAATAATAATAATAATAATAATAATAAAAGTAATTTTAAAAGTAAGTTAGAAAATTTACCTGACAAATTACCAACTATACTTCTCCACCCGACTTAATTAGTATCGTGGACTGTGTAGGGTTGGACCACAACATATACTACAACAATTTTAAGTTTTGGCAATGAGAATTTTCCCAACGCAAACAAACTCATTGGAAAATGCAGGCTATCCCAACACTTTTTACGAATTATTGGTAGTTCCATCTGTCATCGAAAGTAGAATCCTGTGTCAACACTTGTAAATTGTGTTAGAACCGTGTGATAGACACTCACAAATTAAAAATCAAACAAATTTATTTGACAACTTCACTTATATTAAAAATTCTTCACAAAATACAAAATTTAGTTCACAAACTCTCTTAAAGTACTCTTTTTGTTTTCTTCTCCACACACTTGCTTGAAACACATCAAATATCATCTTATTTATAGGACAACATAGAAAAGTCGATCACCATATTAACTTCCATCCTATGACGAACCTATACATACAAACATGGACATATATATAACTAATTTATCTTTAAAAACTAAATACATAAACACTTAATTAAGTCCTAGTTCATGTATATGTATCATGTATCTAGGATAATTAATAGATATTTAATTTTCAGCATCCTCCCTTAAACATGTCTTCCTCATAACTCTAAGTAAATTTCTCAACTTGTTAAAGACATAAATTTTTAGTGGTTTTGTGAAGATATCTACAATTTAATCTTCAGTCTTTACATAATTGACATGAATCTCCTTTCTTAAAATGCAATATTTGATGAAGTGAAATGTCGTATCAATGTGCTTACTTCGATCATGAAATATCAAATTATTTGTTAGAGCAATTGACTTATTGTCCACATGAATTACAGTTGCATCTTCTTACACGATTCCAATTACTTTAAGCAAGTTTATCAAGCAAATTGCATGACAAACGCATCATGATGCAGTAACATACTCTACCTCACAAGTAGATAGTCTCATAATAGGTTACTTTTTAGAACTCTAGGTAAAAGTAGTATTGTCAATAAAGAACACAAATCCACTTGTGCTTTTCTGATCATTCAGATCTCCAGCCTAATCACTATTACAATAATCGTCAAATTTGAATTCTTTAGGTGATGGATAAAATAATTCATAATCCAACGTACCTTTGAGATAACGAAGAATTCTTTTCGCTACTTTCAAATGAGTAGTTGTAGGAGATTCCATAAATTGACTCGTCAATCCAACACTGAAAAGAATATCAGGTTTTATGCACGTTAATTATCACCACTCCAAATTAAGCTTTTGAGATATGAAGCATCAACAACATCTCCATCTTCCTATTTTGATAACTTCATACCAATTTCGGTCGGAGTTGCAACTGGTTTAAAATTTATCATCTTGAATTTCTCAAGAATTTCTTTAATATATCATTCTTGAGATATAAAAATACCTTCCTCTGATTGCTTTATCCCTATGTCAAGTTAATATGACATAAGACTAATATCTGTCATCTCCAATTCTTTGATTATTGCTTTCTTGAATTCTTCAAACATGCTTGGACAATTTCCTGTAAAAATCAAGTCATCCACATACAAACAAACTAACAAAATATCTCCATGATTCTTAGTCTTCGTATAAAGAGAATGTTCATGAGGGTATCTTAAATACCCCTTATTATGGAAATATTTGTCAATTATGTCATTCCACATTCTTGGAGCTTGCTACAACCCATACAACACCTTCTTTAATTTGAAAACTTTATCCTCTTGTTCTTCCACCACATAACCAAAAGGTTGTTCTAAGTACACTTCTTTTTCAAGGTATTCGTTCAAAAATGTTGATTTGACATTCATTTGAAAAATCTTATTTCTATTTTTAGCAGCAAATGCAATAAACAATCTTATGGTCTCCAAGCGAGGAATATGAGCAAATACTTCGTCATAATCAATGTCTTTTCTTTGAGAATAGTCTTTCGCACTTCGCTTTATGTATCTCAACTTCTCCTTGTTTATTTCTTTTTGTTATGAACACCCATTTGACACCTACTACTTTCTTTCCACTTGGAAGAGGAGAAAGCTCCCATGTATCATTCTTGTTTATGGCCTTTATCTCGTCATCCATTGCAGTCTTCCACTTTTCATTATGTGCAACTTATTCAAAATTTAAAGGTTCACTATCACCAAGTAGACAAAAAAGATTAAGATGACTGAAACGTTGACTTAAGTCTTTAGCTTCATCGTATATGTCTCGTAAACTTCTCGTGTGATGAGGCCCTTCACTTAAACTTTGAAAGGATGCATCAACATGCATAAGCAGCGGAATAAGGATCAATACACTCTAATTAGCTCAAATTAAATATGGAAAATC
>JAOANK020742598.1:0-11041 GCA_026257165.2 Telfairia occidentalis | reverse complement strand
TCTTGAACTTTTCAAGAATTTTGACTTTAAGATCCAATAGGCTCCAAAATAAATACCCAATATGAATGATCATCTCTAGAAAAGATGAAACATTCTCAACCACACTTTAAACTATTGCATACATTGAACCGTCAAAGCCCAAATGCAATAGGCTAGTAGCTCATTGACTGTTTGACATTTTCTATAAATGGTCATAACGATCATGAAGCCCTCCAGACCAGGTTCACAGATTGGATTTGGTTTAATCTATATCAAAACTTTATCTATCTCACTAACCTATCAAGTCTAGTTGCCACTTATAGATATTTAAACTTCGAAATTTGTTTGTCTTATCATGTTTTTATATAACCTTAACTCTAAACCATTCAGTGCTAAAAACTAATTTAAATGTTAAACCCTTACCACATAAATTATTTTTTTATTCTCACTTGTTTCTTATTGTATTTGAAAACTAATTTTGAAAAATAGAAATTATATTTTCCCTAAACTCATACTATATGTGCTTTTGAATAGGGAAAAATAAATTGAATTTCTTTTGAACCTTGTGCAATTGCACTATAATTAATGAGAATTAACGGAAAAATAATTTCATTTTCTTAAACTATTTTAATTGAAAACGAAAAATTATAGAAATCTACTTGTCATTTCATATTTAACTATTTAATTATGAACAATTTAGCATTAAATAGTAATATATGTGTCAACGACTTAACACAATTTTTTTTTTGGTTCTCATTAATAACTCATCGTATTTCAAAACTAATTTTAAAATATAATCCCTTATTTTTCTAATGCTCATGCTATATGTGCTTACAAATAGAAGAAAAAAGATATCAAATTTCTTTTAAGAACTTGTACAAATGTACACTATTTATTTCATGAGAATTAATAGAACTTGTACATATTACAAGAACGTTTCTAGTATATTATTTTATTGATGAAATTAGACGACATTCAAAATCACAATTTTAATGTTAAATAATTGACTCTCACTTAATCATAGATAATACCTTAATTCAGATTTCAATTTCAACTTTGCAATAAAATAATGTATATATGCAAACAAGAATACACTACATGCTAAATATAAACAAAACTTGATTAAAAGTGCAGTAACACTCAATAATTGACAGAAATTCAAAGTATAACAAGTTGAACGAACATAAATTCTAAAGAAAAAGTTCTATGCCACGATAGATCAACAATCGGGGATGAGTGTCATCGTAGGGTAGGTCAGCCACCCCTCTCATTAAACAGATACTTCTTCTCAATCAACAACCACACTAAAATAACCCATATTTCTATGGTGTTGATTCCTGTGTTTCGGTCAAGATTTTACAGAATTATTTTAGGAAATTCTTTTGAGCATTGCCCGATGCTTAAAGTGTCCATCATTGCAATCTACAATGACGGATACTTTTAATATCAGACACTTTTAATGTCGGGCATTGCCCGACATTAAAATGCCCGACATTAAAACCCTATTTTGTACTAGTGATGGGTACGTCCAATTCGTACCAATATAAGTAAAAGCCTTGTAAAATCTTTTTGTCACCAGAATCAAGAAAACAGAAAGCTTGTACAGTGTCCCAGTTTTACTGAGTTAAAAAAAATTCTGTACATATTTTCGATGATTAATTACAATAAAACAAGGTTGCTTTAAATACAAATTGCACAGTGGAGAGAAGAGCCAAGGAGGCCACTAATTTCGACTAAAATACAAATCAGTCTTAACTGATTTATATTTCCATTTGAAACCATAAACAAAAAAGGAAAGGGCCAAAGAAGGAGAAAATAAAGCTTCAGTGACAGCTTGATGCAGAGAAGAGTAGTGTTGTTGCAGCAATTATTCAGCCTGAAGAATTGATTATATTTCGCTGTGATAAGGAAAGTATTCAACCTAGTTGCTTTAGTCCAAGACTACCTATTTGGTGACAGGAATAAACTTTGAAGATGCTCTTTCAATGGTAACAAAGAAGAAGAAATAACCTTGCGGTCAAGAGTGAGACATATTGATTTGATTGGATTGTCTTATTTTTATTTTCATCATCATTTCTCAAACTGGAGGTAGGAATTTTGCGAACTCTAAGTTTGTTTACAAGATTTTGAAAGACAATCTTTGCAAGGGGTTTAGTTAGGATATCAGCAAATTATTGTTGGGATGGAATGTATCGAGTTATTACAGAGCCAAGAGCTACATTTTCTCTCACAAAGTGATAACGAGCTCAATATACTTTGTTCTTGCGTGGAAGACGTGTTTCGTTGACATTTGTACTGCACTTGTGTGGTCACAATATAGCTTAGGTGTTATGAGTAGAGCTACTCCCATGTCATAGGAAAGAAATTAGATCGAGGTGAGTTCAGCTGCTACATTTGCCATTGCTCGATATTTAGCCTCAAAACTTGATCTAACGACTATTTTCTTTGACGACCACGAAATTAAGTTGGATCCCAGATAGATGTACTAGTCTGAGGTGCTTCTTCTAGTTTCCCAAGTCTTATCACAAAATCCATATAAGTTTAGTGAACTATTTTTAAATAAGGTAATATCACGATTCATGGTCTTTTTGAGATAGTTAAGTGTTCTTTTGACTTCCCTAAGATGCTTTTCTTGTGGTTGTTGCATATTTTGACACACTTTGTTGACTACATGAACTATGTATGGTCTAGTCAATGTAAGGTACAAGAGTAAGCCTACTAAGCTTTTGTAGGTTGTTGGATCTGTTTTCTCTTCATCTTTGGGTGAACAGTTGGGAGATAGAGCCATTGGTGTCGCTTTAGGGGAGGCTCCAATCATTTCTGATTTTGTTAGGAGACCTTGTGTGTATTTTCTTTGTGTGACATGATATCCATTGGGAATGTTTTGAACTTCAATTCCCAAGAAGTAATGGAGTTGTCCTAGATGTTTTATTGTGAATTTAGTACCTAGCTTTTGAATGATCTTTTCCACAAAGCATGGTTCATTTCCTATAATTATGATATCATCTGCGTAGACTAGCATGAGTATAAGTGTGAGTTCATGTTTGTAGAGAATGAAGGATGAGTCAAGAGAGCTATAATGGAAACCTATTTGTCATAAGAATTTTAAAAGACGTTTAAACCATGCTCTAGGAGCTTATTTGAGTCCATAAATAGATCTATTCAATTTACAAACATAGTTTGAGAGTTGAAGATCGAAAAAACCTAGAGGTTGTTTCATGTATACACTTTTATTTAGATAGCCATGAAGAAATGCATTTTTTACATCCAATTGCTTTAGCGTCCAGTTGTGTGAAGCTACCAGAGCGAGAACTAGGCATATTATAGTATTTTTTACCACTGGACTAAATGTTTCTTAGTAATCTAGTCCTTATACTTGTGAATATCCTTGAGCTACAAGTCTACCTTTGTATCTCACAATGGCCCCGTCCTCCTTGAGTTTGGTCTTGAATATCCACTTACATCATATAATGTTTCTGTTTGGAGGTTTGTTTACTAGGTCCCATGTTTGGTTGTCATGGAGAGCTTGAAGTTCATCTTTCATTTTCTTTTTCCACACAGGTATTTTGACGGCAGTTTTGTAATCCTTAGGTTCACATGATTCAATGGTCATGAGCTAGATGACAGCTTGTTGTTTTGATTTCCTTCTGATTATCATAGGATGTTTGTTTTCCACCTTTTCTTGATGCTGTGTTTGTGTTCCTGCAGGAGACAAAGAAATTTCATTAAATAACCAATTTCTAATATCTAGAAGTTGATCAAGAGTAGATTTAGGGAGAAGAATAGGTTGATGTCCCTGATTTTCAAATCTGTAACTGGTGAGCTCCTTTTCTGTTGTCTTGTCTCCGTTTGTTCTACTTTTGTGTTCTTCGCCATTCTTTTATTTTCTGCAGTTATTTGAGTTTCTGTGTTGACTGTTGCTAGCTTCGTTTCTGCTCCAATTTTGGTTGATTTTCCTGCCACATTAGTACCTAATTTATGTTGTGTAGTTGTGCTTTCTCCTGGTATTGATTGTTGTACATCAGTATGGGACATCACTACTTGTTTCTGTACAGCAGTTTTCTCAATTTCCTCCTCATTTGTTGATTGTTGTGGTTCTTTGGTACTTGATTGTTGCTCTACATGGCCTTGTCTTTTCAGTTTCTCCTTGAATTGATTGTTGAGCTTTAACATTAGGCGTAATATACCTTTTAGGAACTTGTTGATCTGTTGCCTACTGGTTGAGAATGTTGTTCAGAGTGATTTGTTGCCTTGGCTTTAATTCTAAATTCCAGCAGTCATTTTCAACTTCTTGCATATGCCTTAGATCATTTGGTAGAGATACTTCATTTCTGTGTTACATATCAGGTTGTACACTGCTGGGTTTCTGTTGAAAGTGAGTGTTGTATTCCATGTTAGTTTGTACTCTGCTGCTTTGTTCCTCAGTCAATAGGTCATCAAACTGAATTTGGTCAAGCTCCTTTCGTTCTAGTTGTTGTTGAGTTGGGCTTTGGTTTATTGGTTCGTGCAGTTGATAGTATCTGCATAACTTGAAATCTCTAATCTTTCACATCTCAAAAATTGGTTAGTACCATCATTATTGAATGGGAGGTGACTTTCATTAAAAATAATATGTCTACAGATATAAACCTTATTAGTTTTGGGATCAAGACACGTATAACCCTTGTGTGATAAGCTATATCCTATAAAAATACAAGGATAGGTTTTCTTGTCAAATTTATTCTTGGATTGAAATCTTAGATAAGGATAGCACCTACAACCAAATATTTTCAAGTTATTGTAGTTAGGTTCCTTTTGAAATAAAGTTTCATACGGTGATTCTAGCTTAAGAATAGAAGTAGGCATCCTATTTATCAAGTAGGTTGTAGTTAAAAAGCTATCAACCCAAGATTTGGATGGTACATTTGATTGGACTAGAAGAGTCAAACCTGTCTCCACGATGTGTCTATGCTTTCTTTCGGCTACTCCATTTTGTTGAGAAGTGTGTGGACAACTCATTTGATGATGTATCTCATTTACTTCCACGAGTTGTTTAAGTTTTAGGGAGTTGAATTCACCACCACCATTGGTTTGAAAGATTTTTATTTTTCTTCCAAAGTGAGGTTCCATCAAATTGTGAAACTTAGAGAAACATTCAAACAATTCTAATTTCTTTCTTAATGGAAATAACCAAGTGTATCTAGATTAGTCATCAACAATACTAACATAATACTTGAATTTTTGACATGATAGAATTGGTGCTGACCCCCATAAATCACAATGAACATTATCAAAAGCATGCATACTAGATTCAGTTCTTAAATCAAAAGGGAGTCTCTACTTTGCTTAGTTGACAAACTTCATAAATAGATATAGGTTTTTTTCAATCTACTACATGAATCAGTTGCTTATTATTCAAATAGTTCATACAAGAGGCATTTAAATAACCTAAGCATTTATGCATACATCAAAGGTCTCTTTATTTAGTTTTGTATCAGCAAGACAACAATAGTGTTCCCTCACAAGTGGTAAATTTTTCTCCAGTGCATATAGATTTCCTTTCCTAAGACTTCATGCCAGCACTTGTCCTTACTTGTTCTTCACATCAAAATCCATAGATGTAAAGGTAATAGAACAATCATTATCATTTGTAAATTTACTAAACGGATATGAGATTCCTTTTTAATTCAAGAACAACTAGAGCATCATTCAAATTTTAGGTTGTTGTTATGTGAGTTAATCATACCAAGATGAGTGATATATAAGGCATCCCCATTTCTTACATATAGTTTTTTTCTTTTCCTTTGTATATGTAAGGAGAAGAAATTTTACCTAAATCATTGACAATGTGTGAGGTAGCTCTAGAATTTGCATATGAAGCTGGATATGAAGCATCTTCAAATGATAAGGCAGCCAAAGCTTTTGGGATTTCTTCTGGTTGAAAAGAATGGTCGAATCTATTCTAACACTTCATAGAAGTGTGGGTAGTTTTCCCACAAATTTGACAAGAGACAACAGCTTTACCTTGAATGGATTTTTTGTTTGAGAGCTGGTCAGCATTTATTTTGGTTGGAGAGGGGTAGGAAGAATGATGGTTCTATTCAGAATTGAACTTGTAGCCTTTGCGTCCTCTATTTGCATAGTTTCCCCAGTCTCTTTCTCTCCCTCCATAGCTAACAATGGCTTGATTCACATCCATTTCTCTTGTTCAACATGATTTAAATTAATTTGTTCATGAGCTTACTTTGGCTAAAATGAACTGATTAAACTTAGGATAAGGAGCCTTATAGAGCATGGCAGTTTGAAAATCCTCATACTTGTTATCTAATCTACTAGCTAATGTAAAGACTTTATTTAGATCATCTAAAGGTCACTTCATTGCAACTAACTTATCACATAATCCTTTAAATTTTTTGACATATTCATCAATGGATGAATTTCCTTTCTTAAAATAATAAATGGATTTACTAATGGGAATCTCATTTTATTTTATAATTACTAAGAGTGTTTCTTTTAAGAAGTCTCATACCTGATAGGGTATTTCAAGTTCCTCAATCATGACCAGAACTTCCTCTGAGATGGTGTCAAGTAACCAAGAAGTCAGCAACCCATCATTGTTGAGCCAAGTTTGCCTCTGTGTATTGATTTCATCAGTTCCCTCCTTGCCATCAGTCAATTTTGCTAGTATGCTTTCCTTGAGATGATGTTCCACTCCTAAGTTCCTCAGAAGTGGTAATATTTGAGACTTCCACAAGTAGTTTGTGTTGCTCAATTTGATGGAAGGATTGTATTATGAGCAGTGCTTCTAGTTTAGCCATTGAGCTGACATAGGTTTTTATAATTTTGGTTTCTTTCCCTTGTGCAAGCTCTGATACTATAAAAGCCTTGTAGAAACTTACCGTCACCAGAATCAAGAAAAAAGAAAGCTTATACAGTATCTCAGTTTACAGAGTTAAGAAGAAATTTTGTATATATTTTCGATGATTGATTATAATAAAACAAGGCTACTTTTAATACAAATTGAACAGTGGGATGAAGAGTCGAGGAGGCCACTAATTTCGTCTAAAATACAAATTAGTCTCAACTGATTTGTATTTTCAATTAAAACCATAAATAAAAAAAGGAAAGAGCCAGAGAAGGAGAACATACAACTTCTGTGACAGCTTGATGCAGAGAAGGGTAGCATTACTGCAACAATTATAGTCTAGGCTGAAGAATTGATTTGATTTTAATGTGATAAGGAAAGTATTCAGCTTAGTTTCTTTAGTCAAAGACCTCCTATTTGGTGAAAGGAATAAACCTTCAAGATGTTCTTTCAACGGTAACAAAGAAGAAGAAATAACCTTGCTGTCAAGAGTTGGAGATACCGATTTGATTCGGCTGTCTTATTTTTATTTTTATCAATAGCTTCGACTCTAATCGAAGACCTTACAATTGGAATCTCTCACCTTGCTAAACACACTCGTCACTCATAATTTCTCTTGGTTAACACAACCAAAGGAAGAGCAAACATTAGTAAGCAAAAATGCACACAATTCACCCACAAATGACCTAAAATAAACATTACATATATATAGGGGAAGAAAGCGGTGGCTAGGGCTAGTTCTTAAAAATTGTGAAACATAATAGCACAACGACGCTAGGGATCTAGTGCCATGGCGCTACGAAAACTCCACTTTGCGGTTGTCTCCTTGCTCTATAGCAAGTCTTCTCTTCCCACTCTTTATCTAGTCATCTATTCATTTGACGAGTCTTTTGCGAGCAATCTCACTGATGATTGGGTGGCTTCACAATCCTAACAAGAAAAACTACAAAACTAAATCTATATTCAATGATTATTATTATGGGACATGTAGCTTTTCAAATCTTCATCTAACAATTTATTAAGAGGCAACCACATCATCACAATCTCATTCAATAATTTTTCATAAAGGAGAGTGTAGATGTCATAAGAAAGTGTTACCTTAATAAACTACATATATTAGTTACTTAAAATAAAATAAAAATAAAAATAAATAAATAAATAAATAATTTTGAGTGTTTTCCACTTTGCTAAAAAGTGCTTCTAAATTTTTAACTATTAAAACCCTCTTTAATTAACGATGTGAGGAAAGAGAGGTCTTTGGAAGTTTGACATTAAAATATGGAAGTGCCAATAAAGAAAGAAAATCAACACATACAACTTGGACTTGGGCAACTTAATGATTAAATCAAACCTAATAGATTTAAATACTCTAATTGATGAATCAATCATTATGAAATTAAATACTCTAAAATTCCTCAAAGAAATTGCTATGCAAATCGTTGATATAATCTAATCAAAATCCACAAACCCACTTGATTCTAATTAAATATTCAACTAGTTCCGACCAAAATGGATAATCAAATAATCCTCCTACAAAGTTGTAATTAAATTATTTATATAATAACGGATTAAAACTTTGGAAACTTTTTAAACTCAATTGCCTGAAGTGCTCAGTTGTGTATAAAAAAAATCGGAAGCTGAGAATACTTTTCTGTCTTGTACTTGACTAGTCATTTAGTTTTATAGATTTGTTAAAATTCAACCTTTAAAATGTGGGTAAGTTGTTAAATTATAGTTAAATATATATACTAAATAATTCATAATCTTTTTAAGTAATTCTCAATTTAGTTCTTAATCTTTTTAAACGGACAATTTTACATCTAATGGATTAAAATTTCTCAATTAAGTCATTTCCCGTGTGAAATTTTTTTAACAACACGTTAATGTATCATTAACTTATTGTTCTATAACATATTCAAGTAAATGGACATGTCTTTCGGATACGACTTTGATAATGAAATCTTACCCACCCGCCCATCACCAAAATTCTGTCCACCCATACAGCAAGATCAATTTTTTCTATCAACCTGAGCCTATCTCAATTAATTAAAGTTTATGCTCTTGACTTAAGGTTGGAAGTTCAAATTCTTACTCCACATGTTCAACTCAAAAAAAAAAAAAAAACACTTTCTTCCAAATGGGCATGTTCAAGTAACATCTTTCTATGTGTCTAAATATGTCAATAAAATAATAATTTAAGAACATGTCAACTTTCTATTGACAAATTTTAATAAATTTTCTTATGGAATATTTAATTAAGAAATTTTAAACCATTATGGAGTGAAATTGAGAATTCTAAGAGATTAAATACGAAATTGAAAACTATCTTTCCTTAAAAAAATTTAAGAATTAATTAGTTAAAAGAATAGAGAAACATTTGATATATATATATATATATATAAGTATTTGTAATGGGGTAGTAAATTTTTTTGCTATATTTGCAAATATAGCAACCAATTTGAAAATTTGAAAATATGACATTTTTTTTGGAAATCAGATTTCTATTTTTCAGTTATTCCAATTTCACCTTCTTTATTTTCAAATCAATAATATATCAAATATGAAATATATCAATAATATGTGTATAACACTTATATACTTATATGAAATATATCAATGATATACTAAACAAAGATATACTTAATATAAAGTATATCAATGGATACTAAATCACGTAAGATTTTTTTACTCGTTTACTCATTTAATTTCCTCCTTTAAAGAAGCTAGGTCAATGTTTTCATATTCTTGTTCTCTTTCTTTTAATTCAATTTTTTTTCATTCATCACTTCTTTTTTTATTATTTATTTAATT
Organism: Telfairia occidentalis; assembly: GCA_026257165.2. Lineage (NCBI taxonomy): Eukaryota > Viridiplantae > Streptophyta > Magnoliopsida > Cucurbitales > Cucurbitaceae > Telfairia > Telfairia occidentalis. The sequence continues at coordinate 1,407 of JAOANK020742598.1, read as the reverse complement.
TCTCGTTTATTTTTTCTATTGTGATTATTTAACAAAAATTTAGAAGTAGCTTATAGAAAAACCATTAACCACAGGAATTACTAGAAACTAAATAGAAAAATGTTGATTAAAGATCAACTTTGAACAATAAAGTAGTGATATATCTAATATTAAGTATATCACTAGTATACTTATTATATATAAAGAAAAGAGTATATCAACAATATTAGGTATATATATCAGTGGTATTTCATTAATAGTACTAATATATCACAAATATTTTATTAATATAATACTAAATATATCGTTGATATATTTTTTATTACATATATTAAGGAATTAGTATATCAAGATATACTTTTGTATCATATATATCAACTGTATATCAATGGTATATCACCGATATACCTAATACAGAATCACATGCCTTATAAAAAAAAACCATCATTTTTTGGGTATAATAGACCTTTCCGCATTTTAATTTGAGCTAGGACTTGATTTTTTGGCTATATTTGCAAAACATAAAAATGGTTTCTAGATTTGCAATATCCTATTTATTTTTTTTATCAAATTTGCAAGCCCCCTATATATATATATCTTAAAGATTTGTTGTGAACATGAGTTTTCCTGTACTTACATAGATGCTACTTTTATGAGTATTTTTGTTCTTTTTGTCAAAATCGATACTTTTGCCAATTTGATTTTGTTGATTTGTATCTTAAGTTTGAGTATATTTTCATGGTTGAGTTAGAGACTCGGTACTTCGCTAGTTTTCTTTTGAATATTTTGGTGGTTGAACTTTCGTGTGTAATGTATGTTGTTGATGCTGAAATTTTAATCAACAGTAAACTTGATTTGAATGAAGAGATATTGATAACAGTGCTTGCAAAATAGGAAAAGCATGGCACCGATGTGGTGCAAAAGCCAACACACTCTTATGCACTTACGTCCGAAATCTAGTTTTTGAATAACTTTGCAAAAAATAGAGGAATTTATAGTAAACAATAATATCTCCTTTTATTTATAAAGAAATTTATCAAAATTTCAGGTGGAAATAAGTCTTGAGATTCTGGATTCCTAAATACTAAAAGAGGATATCATAGGAGGATTGAGCCTCAAAGAGTTGGATCAAAGATTCTCTTTGAAGTGATAATTTCACTCATAATATATGTATAATATATTTTTGATTTAGATTCAACTATATAAAATTGAAAGTTAAAGCATTGAAAAAAAAAAAACGTTTCCTCATAATTAACTATCCAACTAAAATTCCAAATTTCCTCTTATGCCACCCTACTAAATTCTCAAAGCATGTTTCGGAATTTCGTCCAATTTAGCTTTGTAATATGTGCTATAAATTGGTATCTAAAGTTGCTACTTGTCTAAAAGAGATTTTATCGTCGATCATCTCACCTACACAGAGTAAGT
>JAOANK020742496.1:0-11043 GCA_026257165.2 Telfairia occidentalis | reverse complement strand
CAATTAATTATTATTTTTTTTTTAAAAAACAAAAGCTCCCCAAAATGTAAAAAATAGAAACAAATCTGAAATTAAATAAAAGCTGTTTGAATTGTAATATATGGAAAATTTTCTTTCCCCCCCCCCAAAAAAAAAACAAAATCTGATGAAGACTGCTCTTCCTTGTCCCATGTCTTTGAAAGCTCCACAGGCAGAGTATATGGTTATGAATGATTTGTACAAATTTGGACCTAAAAACTTTGAAGCCTTCTAATATTAGCCTCCTTTTCTTAATCCCTTTCTTCCTCCTCCCTTCAATGGAACCCCTCATTCCCATTCCCATTCCCATTCCACCTCTGCAATTAATTCATATTCATGGCCTCTCTTAAACCTCTCCAAATTCTGCTCCTAATGGCGCCCCTTCTCTTGGCTTCTCAATCCAACTCCATTTTCGCTCACACAGATACAGGCCCTTTCGATCTCGCTAAAGGAACGGTCCATGGAGCCGTCTCTTTCCTTTTTCGCAACGAAAAATGCCGCAACAATAGCAATCCGCTCTCTTCTGATGATCCCGATCAACGCTCGAAGCTAATCGCCCTCCGACGCTTCAGGTCCCATGGCGATACGCTTAGGAAACGCCGGCGACGCGGCCGACGACGCCCTTACCGCCACTCCGGAGGTTTTGTTCCTGCGGCGATTTCTTTGCCGAACATTTGCGTCGCCATTCTTTCATCCATTCTGCCCAACCTGGCTTCTGTTCACGACTGGTATTGAGGAAAGGGTTTCTACGAAGATTCAGAGGAAACCTAGCGGTAATATTTTTCCATCAGACATCGTTTGCGAAACCTTTTGATTCGATTTTGAGATGAGAAGATGCGGTTTTGTTTGGTTTGATCGTGAATTTTTTTTTTTCTTTTTTTTCTGAAAGGGATCAAAAAATCACAAAGCAGGGGCGGGATTTCTGGGGAATGCTCCTTTAAATCCTTTTTAGGGTTCTTATAGGGGAATGGAATTGAACAATAGAAGAAGGAATTGAATCACATTCTTTGTCTTCTAAAGTGAGCGATCAGATTTTGCAAAACAAAATTAATTAAATTCACCACTCTTGAAGAACCCTATCTGTTTGGAATCATATTAAAAGTACACACAATTCTTTTTAGACTTAATTATATAAAATACTTATGTATACTTTGTACTTTATCTAAAAAATATACTTATTTTTCAAATGTTGTAATAATACTTTCACTTTTGTTAAATATTTCAAAAATACCTTAAAAACACAAATTTTGTGTGTTGTTTGATAAAAAGTTGATATGACCGCTAAAACAGATTGATTACATGAATATTAATCCACCTACGTGGTAGCTTATCGATAAAAATGCAATGTTTCGTTTGATTTTTGTCTGTTTTTTTAAATGTTGTCATATAGGATATCTACGTAATTCATATGTTAACAGTCATATTAGCTTTCGATCAAACATCCAATAAAATTTTTCTTGAAGTGTATTTTTGAAACGTTTAAAAAAAAGTGAAGATTATTATTGTAACTTTTGTAAGAAAAGATATATTTTTGAAATAACGTGGAAAGTATATAGATATTCTGTATAACTAAGTCTTTCTTTTTATTGTGTTTATTTATTTTGCATGTTGTTTCCATTATCTTCTATTAATATACTTAAGTTTTGTTCTTCAAAGATAATTTTGAGTAATAAAATTTATTGAATTTAATTTCTACTCTATTTCTTACATGTATGTATCCTCCCTATAATTAGTTCTTTGCTGTACGCATTTTCTTTTTACCAATTTGTTTTGTATAAATTTAAACTAACTCTGTAACTATTATCTCTTTAATTTAAATAAATTTCCCTGAACGTTCATTTTCTCTCTTCATAAGTTTTCCACACATTCTTTCTACACACATTTTTTAATTTTATGTCACTAATTATTTGAATATTCTTTTCTTAGTAGTTAATACATCGTTAAAGTAAAAATAAGATAATACTTTTTACTAATTGAACAGCATGAATTTACTATTATCCACCACTAAATTTTTACAAATAGGAGTGGGGAATGTAGAGTGGAAGAGAGAAGAGAGATTTCTTTTTTTTTTTTTTTTTTAAAAAAAACAAAAACTTGTAAAAAATTTAGTGGTAGACAGTTAGAAATTATTGTTAGTAAGAATATGTATTAAGACAGACAAACATGATAATATGAACTGGTGATAAGTTAATTTCCATATTTTAAAAGAGAATTAGACAATGTTATATTCTAGGAATATTATTTTAGTGATGAGAATTTTAAAATAATGCCATTCCTAATGAAAACGAACAGATTAAACTTGTACTCTATTTTAATTTGTATGCTTTATAGAAAAAAATTCAAGATGCTCATATATGAACCGCTTACAAATATCTTTACATTTATCATAATTTGAGAAGAAAGAAAAAATTACAAAGAGAGTCCATTTTAAGCCACACATTTATTTTAATTAAGGTTAATTTGGGAGTATATATTCCAATCCGTAGATGTCTAGGACCTGTACCTTTATAGGGGCCTCTGTTATTCCTTTTGAGTGGTTAAAAACAGGCACTCTCTTCCCCTCCATTTGCTCATAGAAGATTGAATTCAAACACCAAAATCAATCCTCATGAGAAAAGGACTATTCATTTTTCTCCTCATTTCAGTTCTCTGCCTCCACCTTCTTCCATTTTGCATATCTGAAACCAATTTCACCATCAAAGCTGAAGATCATAACAAGCAGCTGAAGCAGGGGAAACCCGAAAAAGGTAACAAATGTGACAATCTTTTGAACTTATGCATGAAAAACAGAGCGTATGAAAAGCTTCTTGTGTTGCATCTGCAGGTTTACAGGGCAGTGAACAAATAGGTGTTATTCGAGCCGCGGAGGCGGAAATGATGAGAGCAAAAGGAGTTTACGGCGGTGCGAACGACATTCATCGGGGACATTCGAAGAATGATGCGACATCTTTACGGATTAGACCAACTTCTTCGTTGATGTGGGAAGTTTCATGTGGTTTATTTAGTTTGTGTCTTGTTCTTGTAGGTTTTTAAGTGATGGCTCTGTTTTAACAGAGCAGTTCAATGGTTATGTTGTGTAATGTTTGGACATTATTTATGATTAATGCAAGTATTGGGTGAACTTGACTTCAAACCTTCGTAAGTTCTCAGTTTCTTTGCCTTTTGGGAAGTGTTTTTTGATTTTTCCTATTGGTACTGGATGGGAGAAGATAAAACTTAGGGGGCGAATTAAATATGACTAATGGAATAGTGGAGGTGAAGACTCAAACCTATGACTTTTCGAACAAAGTTACATGTCTTAACCTTGTAAAAGTTATGCTACAAAAAAAATGATGGTCTTTTTTTAGGATATTACATTCAAATTAGGGGCAGAAGTTGGAACTCGACCTTAATCACTTATCTATGTTTAGATTGACAAATACAAAATGATTTTTATGTTCAAACAAAATAGGGTAGGTCAATTTCAGATTTTGATTGTTTAAGAAATTAAATTCTTATGTGAAAACATTTTATCACTTCATGTTTATTTGCTTTTGGGTTAAATTTAGTTACATAATATTTTTGGTTTCTAATAATTTGATCATATACTTCTTATAGTAACATTCTAGTACTTAAAAAAAAAATACAACATTTGAGTCATTGAGATGGTTATATTGTAACTGAGGCATATTTATTGAACAGTCATTTTGGAAGGTAAGAACTTGGTTGACTTTATTTACTTATCATTTATTTAGATTTCTTACCTAAATTTTTTATAATCAAATTCTTAATAAAAAAATGAAGTTGTATAAAGGCCAATAGTATAAGATATTTTAAAACAAAAGGCCAACTTTAGTATAAACATATATCATCAATAAAAAAAATTGGAAGTTTGAATTCATACCCTTACATGTTAATCTAAAAAAAATGTAAACCCAACTAACATTTTCTTTCAAGCCTATATATATATATATACACACACACACACAAATACTTCTCCACATAACATACTTCAGCTTGAAATGACATAAATGTCATACATCAATGATAATTTGCTTAAAATTCAAGTTCATAAGATCTTATAATAACTCGAAGGCTTGCTTAATAACGATGTAAATTACATTGATCGTCAACTAAGACTAGGAGTCGGTGGAAGTTGTCTTGCTCATGCCACCAAAACTCATTTTAGTTACTTTTGATTACCTTCAATTTTCTCGCACAACTAAATACTAAAACATTGCGAGATATACTTGAAAAGGGGAAAAACTGGAAGTGCGGTGGGGCTATGATTTTTCTATAAACATCATCTAAACATCTATGAAATTTAAGTCATTCTGATAGTTGAAGATGAAGAGGAAGATGAAGATTTTCAGGGTTGAAGAGACTCGTATTAATAAAATGGCTCGTATTTGTATGTAAAATTGGGTGCGGATCATCTCTATAAGGCAAGCCTATGTGCGTGGTATTTTGATTCTTTGATATTGTCTTTGCTTTGTTTGAATCCAACATTCTAGATTCGAGCTAGGGTTTTTAATCACGGTATCACAAAATTTCGATTCTGCTACTCTCTTTGAGCCAAACTAATCTAGTAAGTCCACTTAAGCTCAACCTTGACCTCAAATCGGTTGATGAACTCGTCCAACGAACAACGCTAGAAACAGAAGAAATAAAGTCAACTGCGTTTGATTAGAATCTCTAAATTTCAACAGGAAATTGAACAAACAAACGAACAAATGATGGTCTCCAATTCTAAGATTGACTCCTCCCTCACGTAGAACTGGAAGGACAAACTTAGCAACAAATACAAAGGTTTGGCGGTAAAAGAACACGAAGAATACACGATACAGATCAATCACACAGTGAACAGATCGAATTCCAAGAAATTACATCACACAAATGGTACACAGGCAAAATACCTAAAGAATCTAGGCCGGCGCATAAAGAGGACGCCTGTATTCATCGAAATATTCATCGCGATCAATGAAAACGATGACATACAAAGCGTAGATTATACCAGGAACATAACCAAGAAACGTCAAAAGAAGGCATATGCAGAACTCAACCTGCAAAAAACAACAATCGCTAGTGAGAATCAATTCGATTAATGATCAATTAATGAGAGAAAAGCCAAAACAAACACGAAAGAAGAAAACGAATCAGAAACTTACAGTGCAACATCCGTGCCTGAAGCAGACGCCCAAAGGAGGAATCAAGATAGCGATGAGAATCTCGCAGAAGATTTCGCAGCGAGATGGCATCTTTTAATGGAATGGCGTCTGAAGAGTCAGAAAAGAAGGACAGAAATGGATGAAAATGAGGCGACCGATCCAGAATGCAGAGAGGAAGATAAATAACCAAGAAGAAACGAAATAAAGACTATGGCTTTAAATAGTGAATGGGCCGCTGGGCTCCGATTCTTGCGCGGCCTACTTTCCTTGTACGGCCTTGACAGATCATTTATACCTTTGATTTTCAAAGATCTCAACCTTTGAAATTATTTGGTGAATTCTGGGAAAATTTATAGTACTCTAGGAAAAAAAATTCATATTACTTTCCTTCATTGTTTAATAAAGTTACAAACATGTGGAGTCCATACAATAAAATAAATATCATTTATTGATGTACTTTTTTTCAGTTCAATAACACGTGGGAGTAAGAGATTCGAATCTGACTTTTTTGTTCAGATAAATATACATTTAACTAATTCAACTATACTCAGTTTGACATATTTATTGATGTGTCAAATGGTAAAGAGTAGTATATACTACGATAATATTAGAATATTTCCCATAAATTCTAAACTTCATTCTATTTCTCTCACTAAAATTCAAAAATATATATTTGCTATTATTGTTTTTTTGTTCAACATTATAGTTGTTGAGGTGGGGATTAAACGTCCTTTGAGATGATCATAAATGAAAAATAGGAAAAAGTAAAAAATTAAAATAGGAATCCTATTTTTATGTAACAGCAAAAAAATTTACTTAAAAAAAAAATCTAAAATGAATATCTATAATTCATTGAGTTTTCATTAATTTTTTAAAAATTATGGTTGATTTTAAGCATTTTTACCCATGGGACAAGATTATTCTTGAAGATATTGGTTTTTCTAGCTTTCTTTAAATGTTTTCTTTTTCTAAGAATAATAGTACTTATCTCTACTTACCTTTATTTACTTTTGAGGAAATATCTTCTTACCTATTACTATTAAAAATTTAAAAACTATTTATTTTTCTAGAACGATTTTTTAATTTTAATTTTTTTTTTAATTTCTACCTTCTTCTTTTCTAATTATAAAAAAAAATATAAGGGTGGTTTGTAAGAAATATCTATTGAGCCTATGCAAGTATTTTTTATTTTCTTTTTATAATGATTTAGGTGTCCATTTAGGCTATTTGAGGTGTATATATTAAGTAAGAGTGAATAGTATTAAATTTCAAATATGATTCAAATAATAATTTTTTTTAAAAAAAAATAAAAAATCACTAATTAAAAGAATAACTAAAAGGTATCTTTGGAGGAAATGGGGGATAGATTTTAGATATTTTTTTTCTTTTTTTTTTAGTTCCTTAGAATTATTTCTCACATGGCCACAAAACCAACAAAACTACCTCTAAACTCCTAAACATGAGATTTAAAACCAATTATTAAATTGAACTTAAACAAAATTATCATATAGCTAATTTAGCTTAGTAAATAAGATACTTATTACTATTATAAAGGTGAATAGTTCGTTTCTACAACTTTACCGTTGTTAAAAAATAAAATTAAAAAAAAAAAAAACCAGAAGCTACCATATAAAATAAATAAAAATTTAAATATTATTATAATACATATACTTTAGCCTTTTAAGTTATTTTAGATTTTGTTTAATCAAAATAGACATTTTCAGGGTCTAAAATGGAAATAGACATTTTAGTGGTGGGACAAAAATATTATTTAAAATCTAAAATAAAATAAAATAAAAATATTTATTTTTTCTATGTATAAATGGTATATTTACAGTGGATTTAAACATAGTTGAGTGGATAAAGCTATACTGACGATGGTTCTACCACCCATCCCACAAAAGTTGAACTTAAAAAAAAACCGTATACTGACATGAACTCATGATGGTCAGTTCATCACGACGATAGAGCACGAAAACTTTGTTTCTCCAATTTCTTCAGCACTTTCTCTTGTTCTGTTTTTGTTTTGATGGATTTCAGATTCCGCGCCATCCATAACAAACCGCCGGCTGCCCCTTCCAGTTCCGGATGCTCCTCCGATCACCCGCTGCGAGGTTCGTTAGCTTATTTGGAAGCCCCTTCCAGTTCCGGCGGATGCTCGGATCACCCGCTGCGAGATTGGTTAGCTTATTTGGAAGCCCCTTCCAGCTCCGGATTTTCCTCCGATCACCTGCAGCGAGGTTCGTTATAGCTTACTCCGAATGTTTGTTTTTCTAAATCTATTAAAATACTTCCATCGAAAAGGAACCAAAAGTACACCTCATTTCGATTCAACGAGTTTAATCTAATCTAATCTAATCTAACCAGATGATTCTCTAAACGCGGAGCTCGTGAAGCAGCGGATCAAAGAAGAGATAATGATTAGAGAGATTGCGAGCCGGCGAATGCTCGAGGCCGAGATTAGGAGAGAGCTCATTATCGAGCAAGAACTCGCAAAGCATAGGGCGGCGAGCCGAACGGATCAATGCCGGATGGATCAAGGTTTAGGGTTTGATGACAAGTTTGCCATGCGATTGTTGGACCCAAGACTGAACCGTATAGTTGATCAGTATACCGGAGGTTTATTGGGATCCACTTCGCTCAACTCATCAGTTCGTCCATTTGCGGAGCCTCAAAAGGAAGTATCAAAACCTTTGGAAGATGAAAAGGACAAATTAATCTTTCTGGTTAGTCAAACATATTTCTACTGCTCTTCAAATCTTTCCTCATTTGATTTTTTTTTTTCTTTTTTGCAAATAGTTTGTAAGTTTGTGATTTGGATCAAAATTAATTTATGATAGAAATGAACAAGAACTGATATAAATATAAAGGATTTAAACACATATAACTCTAACCTAGTTTAACAAGGACGCTAACCTAGTTAAACTGGCCTGAATATAGTTCAATTGATTGAAGCATATATACTAAAAAGTTATAAGATGGAATCTCACCACGTTTATATATTGAAGTCACAGAAAAAATGTGACAAAAAATGGACATACTTATTGATTTTGATTGAAAATTTGAAAAAAGGAAACGTTAAACGCAGTGGTTAAAAAAGACTAGCTTTATAAACTTTTTTTTTAAATCTTAGCAGAACTGTAAATATATTCTGCAAGGAATGATACATCACAGCTTCTGTAAATACAATGGTGAAATTACATTTTGGTTTTTAAACATTTCTTCTATTTTAGTTAATAAACTTTTAAAATATACCTAAACTAACATGCTTATATTAGTCTTTAAACTTATTAAACTTAATCATTTTAGTCTCTACCTTAATAATTTTGTTTTTAATAAATAAATAATATGCTTTGAATGTGCATTGTATTGTGTGAGTATTTGTATATGTGACTAATATGAACTTAGTTAAAATCTTCCATAAAAAATTTGAAAATTCGAATTTTCATCTTCTTTATATATTGTTAAACTCAAATATATATGTGTGTATACATGTTAATATTTAGCAAAATAATAGTAAAAGTTGATATTTTAAAAGTTTAGAGGATTAAATATAAATATAAATATATGTTAAACTTTCGTTGATAGTCAAGAAATTTTTCATAAACTGAAACGATAGCCACTGACCCGGTGCTAAGCCAATTCTGCGAGTGAAAAGTGTATACATATAAATATATGGTATTCATGCTGTGAGTGTTGGAATTGCAGTCGAAGCCGGACCCAGAAAAATTCGAAGCAAAGCGGAAACTCGAGGGTCCACCTGCACAGGGTGACACTGGGCCATTTCCTTGGAAGTTGAAGAAAGCCAAGGAAGAATTTGTTTGTAGGATGTGCAAGGTTAGTGCCACAAGTGAAATATCATTCAATGCACACTTGCAGGGCAAGAAGCACAGGGCCAAAGAAGGAGGTGGCCTAAGAGCTGCGGAGATGCATAAGGGAGCAAGCCCAACGGAGAAATCAAAAGGCTTAGAAGAAGAAGATGATTCAAAGAACACTGGGAGGGCTGCAGTTGCAGAACCCATTAAAAAGAATGGCTTTAAATTCTGGTGCGAAATCTGCCAAATTGGAACCCAAAGTATGGTCGTCATGGAGATGCATAACAATGGGAAGAAGCACCGGGCTTGCCTTCTGAAATTTGGTGAACATTGCAAAGACGAGCAAAGAAAATCCCCAAGGGTGAATGTCACAAAACAATGATCACTTAAAAGGTAACTCTTTTCCCTTTGACTGTTGCATATTTTTTACATTGTCACAAAAATTTAACTTTCTGAAAAGGTAATTATGGAAATTCTCGAACAAATGAACAAGGATTAATGAATTCATCCATGTGCTTTAATTTCTTCATTTCGTAATTAAACATCTTATGGATTCTAATCTTGCGGACATTTATCTCACCAACTTTTTGGACGGTTTAGGTGTGTTAGTGCAGAAATTCTAATACAGTTTAATGGGATTTAAACTGTACAAACGTAATGATGTGAAAAAAATAGAAGATAATTATAAATTTCAATGAAATAAGCAGATCATTTGTTTAGGTATTAAGAATGATTTTAAACACCCATGGGTTTTAATTTTTAGTTTATTTTATTCTTCCGTCAAATTGTACCGTTATTTTTTCATAGAATTGAAGTTCATGGCTCATATGCTAAATAGATTCATGTGTCTCAATTCTAATTCAAAGTAATGGCCTAATTTGGCTGAAGGGTCAAATACGATAAAAATTGAATTACATCTATGTTTAAAATTATTTTTAGTATATAAAAATATGATCTATAGATTTTACAGAAAAAGATATAAAAGTGTACCGAAAAAATATATATAAATTTATTATAATATATATATATATATATATATATATATATATATTTAGTATATAAATTTATGATCGGTAGATTTTATAGAAAAAGATATAAAAGTGGATATGCCCAAATCGAGCAGTTCAATGTTAAGGCTTATCTCTTCTATCAAAAGGTCGGAAGTTAAATTCTCACATCTACATTTTGAACTCAAAGAAAAAAAAAGAAGAAAGAAATATATAAAAGAGGTCATGCACACATATCATAAACAAGTTAAATATACGTTTTAATTTCTAATATATTGGAATATTTTCGATTTTTTTTTTTTTTAATTTAAATCCACCACAATTTTTGGTCGGAGAACTATACCTTAATCGGTTAAGTTATGTTCAGGCTGGTTAGTTTCAATTATTTACAAAGTTTAAATTTAATTCTTTATGTATCAATCTAAGCATAACTCAACTGGTTCATGTGATTTATGGCAAATTTATGTGACATGATACTTAGGGTGTGTTTAGGAGTGATTTTGACATGCCCAAAATCCCTTTTGTCATGACAAAATATAGATGATTGACCAAAATTTTGGACATGACAAAAGTGATTATGGACATGTTAAAATCACTCCCAAACTCACCCTTAGTGAATTGAAAAATATTAGAAGATGAATTAAGCCACTTAAAAAAGGAAAAATAGAAATGTATGCCTAACTTAGAAATTTGGAGGAGAATTTAGAAATTTCTCTCTTAGATAGCCTAATTCCTTCTCTAATTTTTTGCCAACTCACTATATATTATGTCACACAAGCTTACCAATAATTACATTTAATATTCACAAATGTAAATGGTCTAATTGAGAAATATTTAAATATAAGGGATAAAATTGAAGAGATACTCATCCATTAGCAACTAAAACATATATTTCATCTATAAATAGTTGAATATGTTATATATTCCCTTTCAACCTTTTTCTGTGTGTCATAGAAATTATTCTTATTTAACAACAACAATAAAACTATCTTATTTTTTTACAAATGATTAGAAACGATTTATCAAAATGTAAATGAAATAAAAAATCATTTTTTA
>JAOANK020742394.1:0-11043 GCA_026257165.2 Telfairia occidentalis | reverse complement strand
CCCCCCCCCCCCCCCCCCCCGGCGCACAAGCTAATGGATGTTGGAGAACATACTTTGAGCTTGGCTTTGAACTGTTGAAACATACCATTTGATAAAGGCTTCGTCAATGCGTCAGCAAGCTATGCTGTCGCTTGTAAATATTGAACTAAAATCTTCTTAGCAAGAACAAGACCTCGAAGATAATATATATCAATCTCCACATGCTTGGTCTTCGAATGAAGTATCGAATTGGCACTAAGGTGAATGACACTTAAATTGTCACACCACAATATGGGAGGCTTCACAAGATCAACATGCAGCTTTTGCAATAATGAAGTGGTCCAAACTAACTCAGTCACAACAAGGGCAAGACCTCAAAACTCAGCTTTGGTGCTGGATTGTTATAGATTACTTTTTAGATCCCCAAACAACCCGGTTATTTCCAAAGAATATGCAAAAACTTGAAGTGGATTTACGATCATCCGGATCTGAGGCCCAATCCACATCAGCATAACTATGAAGTAAAGGATTAGGCGAAGGAGCAAGGTAAATACTGTGATTGTACGTACCTTCTAAACACCCAAAGAATGCGCTTGACCAGCCGCCAATGTATAGTTGTTGGAGCATGCATAAATTAAAAGGCCTTATTTATCACTGAAGAAAAGTTTAGGTCCAAGTAAGATTCACACACTACAAAGCCCCAACAATGCTTCTATATTGATGAACATCCAGTAACTTGTTACCTTGTCGTGAAGATACTAAAGGACCACTCACCATCGGAGTTGAAATGGCTTTAGCCTCAAACATCTTTGCCTTGTGCATAATATCATTAACGTACTTAGCTTAGGAGAGAAACAACCCACCAGCAGGAAGAGAAGATACCTCCACACCAAGAAAATAACTTAAAGGACCAAGGTCCTTGAGTGAAAATTTCTGAACAAGAGCATAAATGAGCGTGGTAATTTCTGTAGACGAACTCCCTATGATGACCATGTCATCCACATACACAAGAACATAACAACAATGCCCATTTGCAACACGAATGAGAAGAGAAGAATCTAATTTAGAATTAACAAAGCCCAAAGTATTAAAGAATTGACTAAGACGCTCAAACCAAGCCCGAGGAGCTTGTTTGAGGCCATATAGGCTTTCCGTAGTCTACATACCATGTGTTTTAGAACCATGAAAATTAAACCCAGAGGGTTGTTCCATATAAACCGATTCCTAAAGTAAACCGTGTAAGAAGGCATTATTGATATCAATATACCTTATAGGCCAACCCTTTGTAACAGCCAAAGTCAGGAGAATACGGATGGTAATCGATTTAACTACTGGACTAAATGTCTCAGTGTAATCTATATCAACCGCTTAATGAAAGCCTTTGGTGACAAGCTGGGCTTTGTATCTACGAACCGATCCATCAGAGTTACGTTTGATCTTGAAGACTCATTTACAACTACTGATCTTCTTGTTCGAAGGTTGAGGAATGACATCTCAGGTATTATTTTTAATCAAAGTTGAATACTCCTCAGTCATAGCTTGCCTTCAATGACTATGTTGCAAAGCCTCTGTAACATTCGATAGTTCTACTTCCAAATAATCAATTATAAGAACCTTTGGCCAAAAAAACACATTCTTAGCACGAGTAATCATATGATGGGTGTTCTGAGCCATAGAAATAGTAGGAGGTTCAGTGACAATAGCAACATCTATATTTGCGGAAGCTAATGAAGTAGGGGACACATATGGAGATAAAGGAGAAAGAGAATTATTCGAATTTGGAGGTGATCGCAGCATTACATCTCCGTAGTGTACTGGTTAGTTTTAGTATATTGTGGAATTTGAGTATCGAGTATCATCCTCGGGATTAGGTTTCTAGTTTGATTAAGTGTCATAATTACTCACACCTCCTTTTATCTAGGGATCCGATTATTAAGAAGAAAAGTTAAATTACACAACTCCTACTCCTAATTAGATGGAGGTGAAATAAGAAGAGTGTGCCTTAGACTGAATTTACATGCTTTGGGACAATACACTTTATTAACAAACAGATTATTTTATCCTGATGCAACCATAAGCTGGGATTAATCTAACGTTCGGCTTCCTCTCTCGAGCTCAACTAGTCTCTTACTAATATGCAGACTCAACTTCTCAATACATTACCTGACACACTAGTAAGGCATTACGAACTTCCCACTAATTATCATCTCTTAGAAGACCCATTGTGATCTCATCCTCTCTCGAGCTCAGGAAAATTCTGCTTGTCATCACGGTTCACAACAGACCCCCTAGAGATAATAATTCATGCTTCTATTAGTAAACCTCCACTCTCGCAAGATGATTTACAATAGTCATGCATTTGATAATCTAATCTAAGCCTAACTCTCTTGAGCTAAAACTTAAAACATTCAATCAGTTTAATCTTTGATCAGGAGATTAAAAACATTAAGCATACAAACACATGAATGAATAATAAAGAGTTAGGAAAAATCCATAAAATTAACAATGCATTGAAAACATCCCAAGGCATTACAAGATAGTCTAAAGCGGAGTCCTGATACTCAAATCCATAGTAAAAATACAAACTCTCTCAAGAAATTACAAAACGAAACAAAGTTTACAAAGGGAAAAGAAAACTTCTAAAGATGTGTGCCACATGCGTTTTCGTCTTGAAGCACGCAATCACGAGCCTTGAAACGCTATGGGGACTTCATGGGAAGATCCTTCTCCTCTGAAAAATCGAGCTCCAACCGTAACCTATTTTCTCTTCAAATGGCCAACTTCAAATTAGTGAAGAGTATGGCCTTTTATTTTGCATTCTACCCGCAGAGTCGAGAGGCTTTAAGACAGCGTCTCGACGCTGGTCTTAAGCGGTCAAAGTCACATGAGGCATGGGCATCGTTTAGGGTGTACAAGGGTGCAGCATCAAGAAGCTAAAAGACAATATCTTGATGATGGTTCGTAGCTGGCAAAAAAAGGGCGCGCGTGTGTGAGAACACTTATGGCATTGAGCGGCAACATGGATGGACATCTAGACGTTGGCAGTGTTACACGTGCAGCTGAGATGAGCGCGCGCATCGGCAGCGTTGGGCGGCATCTCAATGTCGCATGCTTACTGCGAGGGGTGAGCACAAATGCGTGTGTGTTATTCATTTGTTCTTCAACATTGATACATTGTTGAGCAGCGTCTCAACACTGTTGTGTCCTGCATGAATTTCCAGCAGATTTCAGCATCTCAACGCTACAACCTTGGGTCAACATGTATTTTGGCCCTATTTCTTCGTTCCTTGGCCAATTTTACTCTTCATAGGCTCGTTTTTTGACTCGATCAGCCCCGAGTTCATATTTTTACCTAATTATGCTTGGTACGTACAAATTAACACATAAACCCGTGAAAGCTCTAAAATTACATAACAAAACTAACTAAAATTAAGTTTAAGGATAACACATTTTTGTGTGTTATGTGAAGGCAAAGAGGAAGAAGGGGCAAGTGAAGAAGTACAGGAGGATAACTCAGAGTGATGGAGAGAAGATACAATCAGATGGGTAGAAGACCCAAAAGGTTAAGAGCGAGAGAAGGGTGGTAGACTTTGAGAAAAATGAAAGGACATTTCATTGAATGTGACATTATGGGAGACAAGTAATTTGCCCTCAGACGAAAGAAACTTGTATCCTTTATGAACATTACTGTACCGAAGAAATGTATGCGGTATGGACCTAGTTTATGACAATTATAGCGACAGATATAAGGAAAAAGAGGCAATGGAATACCTTAAGAGATTACTAATTCGGTGGCTAATGAAAAAGCTTCTCCAAGGGACTTAAACCACTTAGTATGGGTGTTGGCAGTTGATTAATAAGATACACAGCCAAGGAAAATGGATCATCCCAGAATTCTAAGGGCATAGATGCTTGAGAAAGCATAGTAAGTCCAACATCAACAATATGTCTATGCTTGCGCTCTACGATTCCATTTTGTTTAGATGTATAAGGACGAGAGAAGCGATGCTCAATGCCACAGGATTTTAGGAAAGGAGTAAAAGATCTATATTCACCACCTCCATCCGATTGAAATCGAAGAATATAAGCACCAAAGGGTTTCTCTACATATGTTTTAAATAAGATAAAGCTTGGAAAGCCTCATCTGTGGTACAATGGAAAAAAAATCCAAGAATAACGAGAATAAGCTGTAATGGTGTAGTATTGAAATCCAAGGAAAGCCTCGTCAATGAGGTTAATGTAGTATTGAAATTCATTTCATGAAGGTTTGTAGGCTGGACCCCATAAATTAGAAACAATAGCTGTAATGGTGTAGTATATGAAGTCAAAGAGTCAGAGTAAGGCAAAGCATGACTCTTACCCACAACACAAGCACAACAAAAAGACAAAAATTTATTTTTAGTAGACATTGAACAGTTGTGAAGGACTTGGGTTACAATTGAAGGAGAGGGATGACTCGACTTTCTATGCCAAATATCAAAAACATTGTTCGCAGTATATGAATCACAATTACGATGGACTGAAGCTAACACATGAATTAGAAAAGAGATTGCTTTGAGGAGTAGTAGAGCACTTACCTATCTTGAAAGTCTATAGGTCATCACTTAGAGTCCCTTGGAGAAGTGTTTTTACAGTAGTTTGGTCCTTCACAAGACAAAACGAGGGGTGAAATTCAAAGAAAACACTGTTGTCACGGGCAAATTGACTCACACTTCTGAGATTTTTAGTGACAGAGGGCACATGAAGGAGGTTATTTAAATGGAAGACATGATTAAAGGAGGAAGAAAAGGAAGAGTGGCCAGAAAGTTTTATGGACAAACCTGCACCACTAGCCGCCTGAATTTGTTGATTTCTAGTCACTTCATTACCGATTGAGAGATTGTTCAGGTTATGTGTAATATGATTCGTAGCTCCCGAATCAGGATACTAGTTGGAATCATTGTTGAAATCAGACGTTGCAGCCGCAGCCAACCGTAAAGACAGATTCTCACTCGCATTACTCAGATTAGGAAATTGATTTGCTGAATTTCCTCCCACATCTTGTGGACGAATAAATCAGAAGTAACATTTATTCGCAATGTGACCAAATTTATTACAAATCTGGCACTATAGTTTGCCTTTCAGATTTCAATCTCTACCTCTTCCTCGACCTCTTTGATTCATACATTGATTCTAAGAGTTAGGTTTCTTATCTCCATTAGACTATTTCTGATTCTGCACCACTAAATTGTAGTAAGTGTGATGCCATCGCTATTCACTGCACTATATTTCTCAATTCGACTTTCTTGTGACAAAAGAAGAGCAGTGACTTCTTAAATAGTTGAAGGAGATTAGTCCAAGAGGATAGGAGAGAAACCATGGATTCGAAATCAGGACCAAGACCAGATAAAATGTAGGTTATGTGTTCGATTGTACTAACCTTCTGTCTTGCTACAGGTAGAGAATCAACATATTTCTTTATCTAGCAAAGATAGTCTTGGATACTCAGATTTCCTTTACGAAGAGTCTGTAATTTAGTCCTGACCTCCATCACTTTAGAAATATTTTTTGTGGCAAATGTTAATCGTAGATTACTCCATATCTCCTTTTCCGTGTTGCAATGCAGCATCATAGATAAGATTTCTTCAAACATAGAATCGAGAAGCCAAGATGTGATCGACAATCTTGACGCTCTCATCGGGTACTGGCAGGATTCAATTCTTGACGAATTGAATTTTCATTAGAAATTTGATGAAATTTCAGAGGAGGAGACGAATTTTCATCAATGTAGGATTCAAATCCATGACCTTCGAGAACTGCAAGAACTTGAAATCGCCAGAGTACGAAATTTTCATAGCTCAATGTTACAGTCGATACTTTGCTACCTGGATTGATTGTTTGATTGCTCAAATTTGCTGCAGAGATACCTGAATTTTCACTTGACGAAGATGAATCCATGGAATTACTGTATAAAAAAAAACCTAGTCGTTTGACTTGAGCTCTGATACCATCTCAAGAAACTCACGAGAGAGAGAAAACTCAAGTAATTGAGTGCAATCTATAATTGCTCTTATATATTGAAAATGAGAAACAATCTATCTATACATAGAACTCTAGAGCACGTGTGCTCTCACTAAGATTCAGAAATAAATCTTAAACTGAAAAATTACAAAATAACATAAATAATAGAAGGACTATTAAGTCCTCAATGGGCTATCGTCACACATCGAGATGAATTAGTTGGCTAAATAATTCTATATGCTGATGTTTCCTTTACTTCAAACTTACATGCTCAAATATCTACCTATGAAGACCTTACAATTGATTACGCTATGTCTAGAATAACTAAATTCCTTTATTTAGTTAAGACTATTTGCTCATGTCTCTGTTAGGCTTAGAACAACCTTCACGCTCTATCAAATAGCAAGTTTACAATAAACTCAAACTAAACAACATGGAATTCATAAATTAAAGAAATAGCAAATTGAGAGTTCACAATATAAAGGAAAGATTCATCTCCTAAATAAATTCTTATGTGTTTAGTTCAAACCCATTATTATTACAAGCCCTTCCAAATAATTAAAATAGTGCATTAAATAGAAAATAACTACAAAACGACAAAAAAAAGTTAGGTGTTAAGGACAGCAAGGATCGCTTTTAAGCTGAAACATTCTTCCTCTTTGCCACAGCCTCTCACGGAGAATAGATTCATCAAAGGCTTTTGTTTTATCTATAAATGGCTCCTTTAAAATGGGAGAAAAATGCCTTCTTTTTGCCTTTTCTTCTCTCTATCGATCTCTCCTCTCTTCCTCTATTTCATGTTGCCCTAAGGGTTTTTTGTTTTCCCTTTTATAACACCCAAACTTGGCTGGCAATTTGATTATGATGAATATTTGTGGAAAATATTTTCCTTTTATGTAACAGAAAATTTGATTTCATATTTTCGAGATTCACACTCTAACTTATTTGGAAATGTTGCAACAAGGTCTAATAATGCTCTAGCATTGCTTCATCACTCTGCTTCTCCCGAATTCCTAGGCATCAAAGAGTTGAGATTTGAAAAGTATTTAGTGTTTTAATATCAATTTATAGAGAAACGAAACTCAAGTGATGGATTTTTTAATAAGAAAAGAAAAAGAGTTTTTGGATTATGGAGAAATAGAAGGGAAGAAAAAGAAAGAAAGAAGGAAAATAAATTCATCTGTAGTAAAACGATTTTGGTTTAAAGAGATAAAATTTGGGAATGATTGGTATCACATGGGGGAAGGAGAAGGAGAAGGAAGAAAAAACTAGAAGTGACTTATGGCCTCACATGAATAAGAGAGAGAAGAAAAATTATTATTGAAAAAGAAAATAAAGGAGAATTTAAAAGTTTAGTACATAACATTAAATGAAGAGAGATAATATGACTTTTGTTGGAAATTCATTTCCCTTTAAGTATATATATATTAGAATTAAGTATTTATCAATTGATATTGGATTAATATTTCAGGCCAAGTGGAGATCGGGACGGCGTACGATCAAAACTATTTACACCAATAGTCTGCAAGTGATTTATTTTTAAAAAATATTTTTACTTAATAGTATGAAAGAATTTCAAGAATATATATATAGTTATGTATGGTTTTAGTGAGATTGCAATGAATTTTAGAAATTGTTGTTGAGAGTTTACAATTACTTTATTATTTTAAGAAAAGTATGAAGTTTATGAAATGTTTAGAAAAATTATTTAGAATGATTTTAGAATATTGATAAATTCACGAATTTTACGTTGAATGTGGTTTTCAAACCACTAGATCATTGTACCCTGGTTATTACCTGTATGTTATATGAAGGTGTTTCTATAGTATATTGAGATAGAGAGGTCTATAAGACCCAATTTTGTTTTGTGCACTTATGACTAGAGATTGCTCTGCTTTGTATCTGAGATTTCTCGATACATAGTATGACTACAGATTGCTCTACTTTGTGTCTAAGATTACTCGATACATTGTATAACTAGAGATTGCTCTGTTGCATGCATTGAAATTACTCTACTCCAGAATGACTAGAGTTGGGTACAAGTTTGATGAAGAGTTTTTCTAGCTTATGTTTATGCAACAATTGATTATAATTTTATCTTGAACTATAGTTTCCTTCATTTAAAAGATGTTTACAAAACTTAAAATTCTTATTGTTCAGGAGATTAGTTTTATAAGATTATTTTACTATTAAACTACTACTCATTGAGCTTGTTAGCTCACCATTTATCCTTTGTTTTTCTACCAGGTGGTCCTTAAGTTTCAAAGAAATATAGTTGACCAACATGTGCCACCCAGGAATTCTTCGAAGTTGCATCTCATTTTGTATGTACATAGAGGATGCATTTGGATTTTGTGGGGAAGTTCTTATTTGAAACTAAGTTTATAATTTAGTTGTACTTATGGCTGTTTTTAATTAAAATTTTGATTAAAGTCAGATCAATTTTGGGCAATGGGCTTCACATCTAGGTGGGGTTTGTTGTAGTCACTACTCGTCCTAGAATTAGTAGAGTATTTTCTTTCGAGTCGTGACAGTTTGGTATCAGAGCAAAGATCCTTCATAACACGAGTAGTAGATACATTATAAATCATGTAGTAATTATGTGATAGATGTGCATTGCATTGTAGGTAGTAATGCCTTGTGGTGGTAGAACACATAGATTACAAGACTTTTAAACTCAAAATACTACTAGTAGACAAGACGTTATGAAAGAAGGAGAAGTTGGCAGGACTGGCCAACAACAAACAACAAAGAGAACATCAAGGGAATACACGTGGCAAAGAAGTACACCTGATACCTACAATGCACATAGTGTATCTGAGGGGATGCAGATATTTGAGAATGATCCTGTGAAAAATTTTGAAGTTGAGTGGTTGAAAGCTTTAGGGGGAAAGCTATTTATGGGAACCATTAATCCAGCCGAAGCTGAAATTTGGTTGGAAGATATAGAAGCATGCTTGAGAATCATGAAGTGCCCCAATGATAAGAGAGTGAGACTTACAACTTTCCTTCTTAGCATGAGATTGGTGGAAGTCTGTTGCGAGCAGGCAGACAGACTTTGAGATAATGACCTGGAGTGATTTTAAGAAAACTTTTACTAAAGAATATTCCCTATAGTCGAATAGAGATGGAAAATGAAGGGAATTCCTGACTTTGGAGCAAGAAACGATGATTGTCGCTGAATATCAGAGAAAATTTATCAAGCTACTCAATTGCAACCACTATGATTGAAAGTGAGAGTGATAAGTGTAGAAGATTTGGGAACGATTTACGAGAAAAAATTTGAACTATTGTTACAGGATCATAAGTGAGGGATTTTAAGAGGCTGGTTGAAGCCACTATGAGAATTGAAAAGAGTATGAGAGAAAGGAAACATCATAAGGAAGCATCCAAAAATGTGAATGGAGTTACAACCAGTACCACTAATTATTTTGGAAACAGATCATTCAAGGGAGGTACTAAGAATTTTGTACCAAGGGTGATGAATCATGGCAATTTTAAGCAGAGACTTTTGGAACCTTGAACTTTAGAGCAAACACAAATGCCAATCAACGAGATGCTAGTGATTCAAGTCAGTTTATGAAACCATTGAGAAGTCAACAACAGCAAGGGGAGTCTGCATCTAGTTATAGTAGATATCTTGTGTGCCAAAATTATGGCAAGCACCATAGAGGTCAATGTTTATGGGGAGCATGTTTGCTATGATTGGGGTCAAGCAGGTTATATGAAGATAGACTCCCCTCAGTTGTTGCAAGAAGGTAGTATGTCGCAGGGTGCATCGTCACGACCAGTTGGCCAAGGGAAGGTTTATTCGCAAGCAAAACCAATCACAATAGGAGTTGAAGGACCAGCCAATGTTGGAAGCTCAAGTGGAGCAAAGCAAAAGGGACAAGCGGGCAAAACCCGTAATCAAGGAGAGATCTTTGCAATGACTTGTTGGGTTGATGCCCTAAATCTCGTGGTCTTGTAGTTTGGAATTTTTTTTTTATGTACTCAAATAATTTATTTAATAAAATAAGAGTTATTTTATTCAATATTTAGTGTGCATAAACTCAATCCAATAAACTAAAGATCCAAGGATGAAAACTTAAACATGTATGTGGAGACATACAAGTGAATCATGTTTAAGAAATAACCTAAATGGTCTGTAGTATACGGATAAGGTTGGCTGCCTTATCGTGGTGACACTACGGATACGTCCCGCTTTGTGATTGTTACAAGTGTTTAAAGTGCCACAAACGTTTCGATCTTAAGCGTTCATGTGGAGACATGTGAATGGGGTATTCTATACATGTGAGACATGTATAAGACCAGACCGCGAAATGATTCGTCTCTAAGTATAACACCGTTGCTGATAAAGACTTACATTTCACTAGGATGATCATAGGTGACTCGACCTTAATCCTGAGTCAGTTGTGAACTCCTGTCTGTGAAGGCAAAATCCTTTGATTAGTATGAGTGAGAGTGGTCGGATGCGTCGGCTCAATATGCTTACCTTTTTGGAGATTTGTCTGAGCAGGGAGCTGGGAACTCAACTGTACAAGATTGGAATTCACACATTTAGAATTACTCCCTTAAGAGCTGAAACCGAGGCTTGATCAATGAGGCACCTCACCCTCTCACTGGCCAGAGAGAGATCTATCTCATAGTTGGACTATGACTATATCGTTCATTAGAGGTATCAGTGGTGCTTAAAGAGTTAGAGGTAACATAGGGGTAAAACGATAATTTGGCTCAGTTGTGATTACGAGCAGTTGTGAAGGGTCGAGTTACTGTTGATTGATCAAATCCATGAACACAGAAATGTATCTATAGTGCGAAGAGTGCAGTTGTCAGTCTTTAGTGGAGTGACCAACAATTAATGAATATCAGTTAATTAAGTAGTGAGTTTAATTTATTAATCTCGTATCATTGGAGCTTTTAATATGTAGGTCAATAAGATCCAATTGCTAGTGCTCTAAGGATTATGCATGGAATAATATTTTGAGAATAATTTGAATTGTTCAAATTATTTGAGGGAATATATATGGTATAATGTATATTGATACATTATAATATATAGTT
>JAOANK020742294.1:0-11043 GCA_026257165.2 Telfairia occidentalis | reverse complement strand
AAATTTTCTTCCTACCCAAATTCATGTTTGAATGCATTAAGCGTTCAACTGCTTCCGCTGGGAATTCGATTCCTTCAACTATCAGGTCAGCGACCGACCCCTTTTAAGGGTGGGTCTTGGCTGACCCATCTTGGGTCGACTGTCGACCCACCTAAGGGGTAGGCGGTCGACCCCTTTTTAGGGTGGGCCGACCCACCTAAGGGGTCGGCAGCTGACCCCTTCTTGGGGCTCACTGCCCACCTCCCTTTCTTGGGTGGGTGGTCTTGGCTGACTCAAGTTGGCCCCTTTTGGGTAGCTACAGTCAACGCTGTAAACGACGTAGTCCTCGGGCTGCCTCTATCGATTTTGGGCTTTCTTTCCTGGACTACTTTTCTTGGGCCTTTTATAATTTCACCGACTTGTGAATGTGATACTTGGTTTCTCAATGTATCTTCGCAGTGCGTCTCTACAAGAATATGGGCCACTTTGATGGAAGGAATTTGCTTTGAAAAATTGATGATTTTCTAAATATGATAGGACTTGAAGTCATCACCTTTGAAGGTGAAGCAATTTGATTATACCAGAATTCACAACATTTCATCGCGACAACATTTTAGTGAAAGAGATGAAGAAATCGGAAATGAAAAACTAAGCTAATTCAATCCCACTGCATTATTCTCCTTTTAGTTAGGATTCTTAAAATAAATATTAAAATAAATGAAACAAAGTAAATATTTAAAATTGAAATCCAATTCAGGGCTTGAATTATATGCATAATTTTGTATAAATTAATTTTCCAATTTACTTGTTAAGTTTGCATTTTCATTTATTATAGTTAAAATCTAATCAACAAAAGAAGTTTTTAAAAATGCAAACATCATTTTTTTCCTAATGTATCTTTCAACCAAATCTAACATCAATATTTATTTTGTTAGATTTATTTTTTATTATTTCTTAAAAATTATGTGGGTTATTAATTGCGTGATTTCTCACTATATTTTTCTGATGAAACTTGGTGACTTAGCTCAAAACCTAACTCTTCGATTTTCTTTTTTTCTCTTTGAAATTCTCAAAATTTTAAAGCAAAACAGACATCCATCGATACTTTTAATGATGGGCCATGCCCCATATCATTTCTGCTGTAGAGCCATTTTGTTGAAAGGACAACACTTGACGCTGACGCTAATGAGGCGCACGCATGTTTGTAGCGTCCAAACGCTACTTACAATACCTCAGCGATTAAAATAAATTCACCCTCGCTGTTTGCCTTCTTCCTTTTTTTCTTATATATGTGTTCGTACAAAAGAGAGAAGTGACTTTGTTGATGCATGAGAAACTCCGTCTGGTGATGTGGACTAAGAAGTGGGTGACCTTGGACCTGAAAGGAGAGGACGAGGTGAGGTGGGGTGATGAGTACCACAATCCGACGCTCAAGTCAGTTAGGTAGAGGAAAGAAGTATGGATTGTTTTTTGATCTTAGTGCATCCCTCTCAATATTATTTCCTTGGATATTTATACTCGAGCAGTTGAGAGTCATTTGCAGTGTAATCCTCCCGATTAGCCATGATCCGTGGTTGATTAGGGGTGGAGTGATGGGAGGAGTGATTTTCTCCCTTCGAGTCCAATCTGGACCGATTTTGGGATTTACTCCGCGCCTCGAGCTCGTCCCACCTCGACTGAACCTAGGTGTTACGTTTCACCTCGGCTATGACCGAGGTGTGTTTGTACACGTGGCACTTCTAGGTTCACCCATGTGTGTCGGTGATTCTAACCCTCATCATTGGCCTTCACTCCATGTTCGTTGAGCTAGAGAAGAATGTGGAGTAAAGTTGATTTGGCTTGTGGAGGAGGAGTTGGCATCTCGTGCAGGCCGACCCCTTACTTCGGTTACCATTCAGTGAAGCCGACCTTGACCGTAACCGCCCCTGGGTGCACAGATACTCGCATCCGTTGGTTGGAATAACCTTTCGATTCTTGGGACAGCAGTTATGACTGTGGATGTCAGTCAAGCGACGCTACCGCGACTATAAAAAGTGATCGCCCATTTCAGTTGATGCATCTACCTCAGGGTTCTCGATCCGTGCTCCCAGATCTGCTGTAGGCTCTAGGTCAGTTCTCTTTCTTCTTCGTTATGTCTAGCGACTTAGGTAACATTGGGTCTGGTCGTAGGCTAGGGTCTGAGCCTGAGGCTCTTGAAGCCTCTACATCTAGACGAGGTGAGGGTGCATCAGCTCTGCCTCTATCAGTTTTTTGGCAATGCACTTCTCGGTTATCGCTGGGGTTGATGATTAGTTTGAGGGAGATATATTCCATCCCTGACAACGTAGAGATTAGGCTGCCCGTCCCTGGAGAGATGTCGGAGACCCACCCCTAGATGTGTCACTCTTTATCCCCAAATGTTTGCTAGGGGTGTTCGGTTGCCCCTCCATCCTTTTATCCAATTGTTCCTATCTAGGGTTGGTCTAGCCCCTGCCCAGCTCACCCCTAATGCATGGGGGACACTGTTGAGCTATTATGCAATGTGGAGGCTCTTCGGCCAGGACGAGGTTGAGGTCGACCAAGCCCTTATTGATTTTTCCATAAAGAACCTCCCCTGCATGTGAGGCCGCTATTACGCTGCCATCCGTACCAACATAGATTTCAAGGTTGCCGGTCCTATCTCTATCAAGACTTGGAAGGACCAATGGTTCTTTGCCTCAAGAGAGTGGCTTTCCCTCAATGCCGATGGAGGGCGGATCTGCAAGGTTCTAATCGAGTTCGGGGTGCCAAGTGAGTACTTCTCCCTCCAGCTCGATTGAGAGGTGTAATTGACGTTTATATCTTACGCCCTTACCCTTTCTTTTGCAATTTTGCTCGAGAGTTTGGAACCCCTTAACGAGGCCTCTCACCTGGTGGTCGAGGCCGCAGCCGAGCTCGACCCCAAACTCTGGCATAGTGACGTGCTGCTGAGCGAGGAGCAACTCACCGAACTTGGTTTGCACCTTCCTCCCTTCTGAGGTAAGCCTTTAAGTTTCGAGCTTTATATATATTTTGTTTGCGACGTGATCATCTAATCGACTTGTCCCTTTGCAGACGAGATACCTGTCGGACTTTCTTCTTTCCGACGAAAGCAGAGCGAGAAGCGCGCTCAAGCTGCTGACGGCCCTGGTCCATCAAACCAGCGAGTTAGGATTGAATTCCTACCTCGAGGGTCTGCCTCCCATATTCCGCCATCGCCCACTCCTGTTGAGGCTCCACTGGCAATCGGTGCCGAGCACCCTACTGAAGGTCCAGTTGAGGTTCGAGCTCCTCGACCAAATGAGGAGGTGACTTCTCGCCCACCTATCATGAAGAGCTTGTCATCCGATTCAGAGGCCCCAAGACAACCTGTGGCAGAGGGGCCTCTAGATTTTGGAGTCCCTCTTCTTAATTCCCTCCAAGCATCCGAAGTGTTGGTGGCCATCGAAAATGTAGTATGTTCCCTCATCGGACTTGCATCGGGTCAGATCGCTTCCAACTTGCAAAATGCAGAATGGCCCTTGAGCCGTTCATGTAACAACGTTGCTCGGGTAAGCTGACCTTTACTCATATTTGGTCGTTGTGCGCCTAGTTTCCTCTCATAACTTAAGATTTTTGCAGCTTCTCATTTCCCTGTGTGAGGGCACCGCGATAGCTAGTGCCAAGCTCCTTAAGCGAGCTCAACAGAGTGTCAGGGAGCAAGCTCGGACAAGTGTCTCTGAAGAGAAGCGACATGCCGCCGAGAAGAGTCGTCGTGAGGAAGAAGTTGCAAGGGCGGCTGTTTACTCCAAGCTCGATGAAGCCTGTCGAGAGAACGACTCATTAAGGGAGCAACTTTCTGTCCTTAAGGAGGTCGATGCGAAGTGGAAGACCTCCGAGGTAGAGATGAAAGGTCTCATCTCTAGCGCAGTCGAGAAGAAGAAGGTCATAGAGGAGAAGCTCACTCAAGCTGAGCTCACTCTCTCTGACGCCGCCTTGCTGACCACGACGTTCGAAGAATACCCTAGTACATCCAAGACGCAAAAATAATGGGTCACCGGGGCATTTGACTATGCCTTGGACAAGGCTCTAGAGTAGTTCTCGACCTTGGACTGTGCAGCCATTTGTATTGCCTATGTTGTTGATTGGGCTCCCAAGGAAGGAGTCATGGGTGCGGCTGTCAATGACGAAGCTCTACAGCCTCAGACTGAGGTGCTTCTTGAAGACGTTGATTTGGATCACCTCAGCGATATTTTGGTCTAGGATAGATCAACTCCTACCCCTCCTTTTGTACTTTACTTTTGAATGTACTTTACTTTTCTTTACTCAATGAAAGAATTTTTCTCAACTCTCCGTTCCGTGCTATTTTCTTAAGTCCCAACTCGTCCGTCTTGCTCCGAGCTCGAGCGCAAAGTTTGGCTATTTTCTCAACTCCTCGTCTCATGCTCCCATCTTATTAATCTAGGATTTTCTCAAGTCCTAACTCATCCATCCTGCTCAGAGCTTGGGCGCAGAGTTTGGTCATTTCGTACCTTCACGAGATAGATATTCCTTAGTCTTCAACTCGGACGTTGAGAGCTCTTGGTGCCTGAGGTTGCTGTCCAGCCTTCCCCTTAAACTAAAAAATTGCAAGAAGGCCGAGGTCGGGATTCAAGATCTCTAATTCCTGAGAATCTAGCCCCTTCCGCACGGATTATGCCCCTTTCCAAGGGATTGTGCTTCTTCTTGAAGGGGGTTCATAGGTCCAAGGTGTCCTGTCGGGCCTATAAATGGGCCAGCATTCTTACTCATTCTCCTCATTCCCCTCGACTCTAGTCTCTCCAAGGTAGAATGTCTGGTTCCGAAGAGGGCGACGCTACCTCATTTCTAGCTGGGGATGGGTCTCCTACCCATATTCCAAGTCTATTTTGGGTGGATTACTCTTGGAGTTTGGTTATCAAGTAGATGGAGGCCGCGGTGGCCAAGAACGAGGCGATATAGTCCAAGCTAGTGGACTGCATTTTCATGGAAGAGGTAGAGTTTGAGCATCGTCTGGCCACTCACAAGGCGACTCAGGCTCATCTTACTAGGGAACTCAAGCGGGCTGATCGGCTAGGATTAGCTTTGTCCAAAAGGCTGCGTTCCGCAAAGTTGATGCAGGAAATGACGTGTGGCGGCCGAGCTATGATTGAATTTCAGCCCAGCCATACCACAGTAGAGGAACGTCCTGGGTCTGAGACAACAGAGTCGGAGGACGCTGTGGATGAGAGGGAGTCTCTCACGGCTCATTCTCGTCTCGTCAGGCGTAGACGTAGGCATTATTTGCCTGCCACTTGAAGGATTCTGGCTCTTTCGGTGGAAGCGTTTTGTAGCAGGGCTAACCCAAGGTTAGCTGCTACCTTCTTCCATCGTGGTCGAGCTGAGCTGCTAATCCCTTTCAATCTAGACTAGGGATCTAATTGTAATAAGGGCGATCTTGTGGCTATTTAGACTAGGAATCTTATTGTAATAAGGTCGATCTCAAGGCTGTTTTATTAATAAAATTGACTTCCCTTTTACTGATATTGGAATAATCTGCACACTAAACAAAAAAAAACATTTTAAGCTTAGCTGAGCGTTATGGGAAGGGCCCCCATTTAAGGAAACTTTGGATATACTTTAGCCGACATGAGCCTTAAATCGTGTGTGTTCACTTGTGATATATTCGTAGGTGATTTGCATTCTATGGACGAGGTAGAGCTCGTCCGTTCAGGTCTGCCAACACATACGTTCCCTTTCGTCAGAGCTCTTTTACCTCATACGGTCCCTCCCAGTTCGGCCCAAGTGCACTGCGGTGGTGAAAGATCTTCTTTAACACGAGATCGCCTACCCTAAACTGGCAGGGTCGTACCCTGGCATTGTAGAAGCAAACCATGCAGTTTCGGTACTCGACTTGCTGGAGCTCTAAGTTTCACCGACCTTCTTCCAGTAAGTCGAGGTGTAACTTCAAGACTTCATCATTTTAGGACTCCGAGAACCCCTGGGTGCGGTGAGAGGGTAAGCCGATCTCGATTGGTACTACGACCTCTGCTCTAAAGGCCAAGGAGAATGGTGCTTCTTCCGTGGCTATCCGAGTTATTGTCCTATAAGACCAAAGTACTGCAGCCAATTCTTCGATCGAAGTACTTTTGAGTTCTGCTAGCCGAGCCTTGAGCCCATGCTTGATGATCTTATTCACTGCTTCCACCTGTCCGTTAGCTTGGGGGTGAGTTGGGGACGAGGTGAAGTGCTTGATGTTAGGCTTTCCACAGAAATCTTTGAACTTGTTGTCGCCAAACTATCTTCCGTTGTCTGAAATAATTGCGTCAGACACTCCGAACCGACGCACTATATTCTTCCATACGAGTGACGTGACTTTCTTCTCGGTTATCATAACCAGAGCCTCTGCCTCAGCCCACTTCGTAAATAATCAACGGCTACGACTGCGTGCTTGGCCTGGCCCTTGCCCCCTGGGAAGGGCCTGATGAGATCTATTACCCATTGCGTGAACGGCTAGGGACCTTCTATTGGGATGAGTGCAGTGTGCGGCTGCCTAGGTATCGAGACGAGCCTTTGACAACGATCGCAGCGTCGGTTGAAAGCTCGTGCGTTAGCTCCCATCATCGGCCAGTAGTATCCTTGCCTGACTAGTGTTGCCCCTTGGGAGCGGCTGCCAGAGTGGTTTCCGCAAACACTTTCGTGTATCCCCCTCATTGCATAATCGACCTCGTCAGGGTCGAGGCACTTTAGGAGAGGTTTAGGGTTTAATAGTGACTAAAGTATTCCGCAGACACCTTCGTGTATCCCCCTCATTGCGACTAAAGTATTTGTTCAATAGTGAACTGAAATCCGGTCAGCAGTTCACGCGTCTTCCTCAAATATTTTTCCATCCTTTCGTCTTTAGACTGGTATTCTTCAGTGACTTGACTCACCACAAGTTGTGAATCACTTAAGATTCGCAGCTGATCTATTCTGGGTAGAGGAAAGCTGTCTTTAGGGCAAGCCTTATTCAGGTTGGTGAAGTCTACGCACATGCGCCATTTCCCTTTTGCTTTCTTAACCACCACCACATTGGAAAGCCACTCGGGATAGTATGCCTCTTTGATAAAGTTGACATCTTGGAGTTTCTTCACCTCGGCTTGTATGACAGCGCTACGGGTGGCGTCAACTGGTCAGGGCTTTTGCTTGACTGGCCGGTGGGCTGGGTCGATGTCGAGCCGATGCATCATGATATCGAGATCTATCCTGGGCACATCCTCATGTGAGCATGCAAAAATATCTACATTATCACAGAGGAATTTGATAAGTCTATCCCTCTGTGGGGCCCCCAACTTCGTGCCGATACTGACCTATTTTTCTAGGCTGAGTAGGGGCACAAGTTCGAGCTCTTTTGCCGGACAAGTATCTCGTTCCATTTCTCAGTTGGTAGGAGAGGGATCGGTGTGGGGGAATGAGAATCTATGAGGCACGTGGCTGGCGCGTGTCTTGCATGGCCAACATGTAGCATTCCCCTGAGGCACGTTGCTCGCCTCGAACTACCCCAACACAATTCGGCGTAGGGCACTTCATCATTTAGTGGAACGTGGATCGTGGGTCGACCTAGGATGGCATTGTAAGCCGAGGTGTCATCCATTACCACGAACTCAAGTACCTTTGTTACCTAAGTTGGTCCTTCCCCTAGGCTTACTGGGAGCTCGACGCAGCCTTCTAGGATTACTCGTTCTCTTGAGAAGTCGACTAGAGGGGTTAGACTGGGCTTGAGTTGGTTTCGCTGCCATCCCAGTTTCGAATATGTGGAGTATGAAAGAATGTTGGTGGAGGCGCCCCCATCGACAAAAATGCAGAAGACCTTCAAGTGGTCGATGTCGGCGCGGATGGCAAGTGCGTCACTGTGAGGGCCATGACACTCTTTGGCTTCTTCATCATTAAGCGTAATAGGTGGTGAAGGCTGAACATTCGAAACATGACATACCTAGTTTTATGCCTCATTGACCAGATTTCGTTTCTGCCTGAAGTGCCCCTTAACCACGCTCCGAAAATGGTGTGTATTTCAGCAGAGCGGTCCCTCCTGAGTGATCACGACCTTTCCTACTTATCCGTTGCCTAGGCGTCACCTGCCTATCGTTGTACGATGAACTTTTTGAGGTACTCTTTCTGGATGAGGGTTTCGATCTGCTTCTTTAGTTTGTAGTAGTCTGACGTGTCGTGGCCATGGTCCCAGTGGAATCGGAAATATTTCGACTCGTTGCGCCTGCGCGATCCTACTTTTAGTCTCTTTGGTGGGGTGAAGAGACCTACCTTCTCAGCCACAACATAAATTTCTACAATGGGGACGGTCGTGGGAGTGTACTTCTCAAACCTCGGCCCCCTGCCAGAGCATTTCTCATCTCGCTTCTCGTCTTGCTGTTCGCCTCAGGGTGCATTGCGTTGTCACGACAAGGTCGGGTGAGAAGTTTTGTATTTCGTCTTGTGAGATGATGGCAGTGCAAATGTTGTGGTTGTCATTTTTTGGAGATGAGGAGGTCTTCAACTGTCATAAGGCCGTTAGTGTGGGAGAGAACCGCTGCGAACGTCTTTGGTTTATTGATGGTAATATATTGCAGCATCTTGGGGTGTTTGCAACACCTGGTAAATGCGGCTATGATTACTCATCCGTGTTATCGCTCACACGCAACGTTTCCACCAGAACCGGGTGAGGAACTGTCGCAGCGTTTCCCCCTCGTTCTGGTATTGGACCATCAAATGACTAGAGGGGCATCGGTTCTCGCTGCTCCCGAGGAATTGATCTACGAAAAGTTCAGCTAACTCCTAAAAGGTAGATATCACACTAGGTTTTAGCTTGCAATACCAGGCTCGTGCAGCCCCTGCCAGGGTAACAGAAAAAGTGCAACATCAGGTGGCATTCGGCACTCGGTGTAATTCCATTTTCGACTGATAGGTGTCGACGTATTCAACGGGTCGGTCATTCCATCATAGGGCTTCATGGTCGGGTCTTTGAATTTTTCTAGGATTTCTATGTTCATTACTTCGGCGATGAATGGTTCCAGACTCGGCTTCAGGATATGTTTTGCAGCGGCCATCCCTAGAGCTTTCTCGGCTGTGGATTCCTTCTTCAGACCCCTCAGCTTTGCTCAGACTTCCTCAAGGGTGTCTTCCCAGTTAGGCTTGCTTGAAGCCTCTTCGTAGCGGCTTCTACTGCAAGATGTGCTCCATTCTCATTTTTTGGCCTTGATCTTGTCACGCAGGTCGGGTTGAGTTGGGCCTCACTGCGAGCTGACCCCCGAGTGGCTCTACCCCGTAGACCGATTTGTACGGAGGTCTGACCTTCATGCCTACTGCGTGCCGATACTCCTGCTCGACGCTTGCTACCCTGGGGTCTGGTCCCCGAGGTTTGTGCTGCCATATCACGGGCCTCGGGATCTCGAGGTTGAGTCTGCGCGGGAGGGGTGTGGTTCGCCACCGACTGCACCTGGGCTTGTACAGTTTGGAGGACCTGTGCCAAGTCGAGGACCAGAGTTTGCAGGGCCTCGATTAGAGCCGTGGCCTTCTGACACTCTCGGCCCCTTCCTCCTCTCCTGGTCGGATGGGATGGGCGGGCTGCACAGTAGCTGTTCATTCATTGTCAGACTGCGACCGGCGTCTATCACTTTCTGAATGGTCGGAACCCGATCGTGTCATCTTTGAAATAGGCTTGTCTTCTTGGATCCCCACAAACCGTGCCAAATGTTGATGCACGAGAAACTCCACCTAGTGATGTGGACTGAGCAGTGGGTGACCTCGGACATGAAAGGAGAGGACGGGGTGGGGTAGAGTGGTGAGTACCACACTCCAATGCTCAAGTCAGTTAGGAAGAGGAAATAAGTATGGATTGTCTTTTGATCTCAGTGCGTCCCTCTCAATGTTATTTCGTTGGATATTTATACTCGAGCGGATGAGAGTCATTTGTGGTGTAATCCTCCCGATCAGCCATGATCCGTGGTTGATTAGAGGTAGAGTGATAGGAGGAGTGATTTTCTCCCTTCGCGTCCAATTTGGAGTGATTTTGGAATTTACTCTGTGCCTTAAGCTTGTCCCACCTCGACCTAACCTAGGTGTTACGTTTCACCTCGGCTATGACCGAGGTGTGCTTATACACGTGGCACTTCCACGTCCACCCATGTGTTTCGGTGATTCTAACCCTCATCAGACTTTTTTTTTAGTGACAAATTTAGTGAGAGAAAAAAAGGAGATAGAGAGCGAGAGTTGTGGTGAGACTCTGTTGGATTGTTTAGCGAGGTGTTTCTTTGTGTATTTCCATTGTATTCTTCAACTGATTTAGTGGAACCTACCGGTGCAGGAACTGGACGCATCCCGTTTGTTTTTAGGGTAAAGTAGTATAAATACTATGTGTCAAGTCTCTATATCCCTGAATCTCTTTATTTCCAATATTATTATTCTTCTGATATCTGATCTGTGAGTTATTTGCTTGAGAGATCAAAATAAACCTTAGGCTATTAAGTTTGGGTCGAGTTATTTGCTTTCGCGCGTTGTTAAGTTTATTTTGATTTATCTCTTGCTCAATTGTTGCATTGTTGCACTGTTGTTATTTCTGTTTATTTCCCAACAAAATTCAATATTTCACTGGGTGAAAAGATTTTAAGTGAAATAAATTTAACAATTTTAAAA
This sequence comes from Telfairia occidentalis, assembly GCA_026257165.2. Taxonomy (NCBI): domain Eukaryota; kingdom Viridiplantae; phylum Streptophyta; class Magnoliopsida; order Cucurbitales; family Cucurbitaceae; genus Telfairia; species Telfairia occidentalis. Next base: position 426 of record JAOANK020742294.1, on the reverse strand, counting down.
TATAACGCAATTATTATAAATATAAAATTATGTAGATACCCATAACCTCCCTGAGTTACATAATTCCACATTCATTGTCCTTTTTATCACCCATTATGTCATGAAGGTTACACATGTTGAATTATGTAACCTACACCATTGTAAATCCTATAAATAGTGGGATAGTTGTTAATCACAACTCAATAAGAATTCTCTCTTTCTCTCTACTTTCTTTTCTTCATCTTTTTCTCTTTTGTGTTCTTATTGTTCTTATTTTGTTCTTGTTTTTGTATTCATTTTATAATACATTATCAGCACGATTCTTAGCCATTATTGTTTGCTAAAGGTAGGATTTTTTTTTTTATACATCGTGGTAAAAGTTCTCCCTATGGTCTATATATTTTGTGTATATATATCATATATATGAACATTATGTATATTTTAAAT
>JAOANK020741778.1:0-11046 GCA_026257165.2 Telfairia occidentalis | reverse complement strand
TATATTAGTAGTCATTAAAAATTCATTTCAAATATATCGTTAGTGTATCAGTAGTATATCAACATTCATTCTAAATCAACTTCAAGTATAATATTGATGTATCAATACTTATTCAAAATGTAACTAAAGTATAATAATAGTGCATCAATAATATATCAAAAGTCATTTAATATGCAATTTCAAGTATATTATTCGTGTATTAGTAGTTTATCAACACCCATTCCAAACTTATTTAAACTATAACATTAGTGTATCAATAGAGTATGACTCATTAAAAAATAATTTCAAGTATATCATTAGTGTATAAGAAATATAACAACATTCATTCTAAATAAAATTTCAAGTACAATACTGGTGTATGAGTAGTATATAACTTTAATTAAAAATTCATTTCAAGTATAATATCAGTGTATCATTAGTATATCAGTACTTCTAAAAGATACATTTTTTCAAGTATATTATAAATACCTGTTCAAAATTCAATTTCAAGTGTAACATTGGTGTATCAATAATTTATCAACATTCATTTAGAATGGTTAATTAACGTGACAAATTGAACCATTATAAGTTAATGATAAATAATACTCTGAAACAAATGAATAATAATTCAAATTAAGTCCACAAATAATAATAAATGCGCGAACACTTGTTTATTAATAAATTTGCTATATGAGTGGTAAATTTGGTGTATAAATTATATAATTGTTATACTTTGTATTTGGTATATTAGTCAAATGATATACTAAATATAAAGTATATATCAGTTGACTGATATACCAAATATAAAGTATATCAGTTAACCAATATACCAAATATAAAGTATATCAAATATACTATTGATAAACTAACGAGGGTAAAATTGGAAAAATAAAAAATAAAAATAAGATTATATGGTTTTTTTGCTATATTTGCAAATTTCAAAAAAGCATTGCTATATTAACAAAAAAAATTCAAACAATTGCTATTCATGCAAGTGGCCCAAAAAATAGTAATAATTTTTACGTTGGTAGTAGGGAGTTAACGTAACTCCTTTCCCACTCTCTCCTTCTTCTCTCTAATATAACATCTGTGTTGAGAACACAGAGGGTTAGACAATTTTTATTCTCTTAGAATTTTAGTTCTTCAAAGTTCTTCTGTTCTTTCACCAAAATATTAGATCCCACAATCAGTCTTGTGTTGATCCTTGAGAATAGTGAGTGTTCTAAGTGGTGGTGTTCATGTTTATCATTCAACAAAGATTTGAACGTGATTGAAGAAAGAGTTCTTCAAAGGTAAATTTCCTTCTCTGTAATTTTAGTATTTCATGTATGCTTCTTCTCAAATTCAAAATTGAATGCATTAGCGTTCAATCGCTTCCACTGGGGATTCAATCCCTTCAAGAAGGTTCTCCTATTCAACTCAGGGCTAAAATTGTTCCCTAGGAAGCTAAAATCTAAATGGTCTGGACCATTTACTATTTTGGAGGTGTTTCTTCATCGAGCTATCTTAGTGATGGATGAAACAGATGAGAGTGTATTCAAGGTAAATGGCCAAAGACTAAAACATTACTATGGGGAGGACTTTAGCAAGACCATCACCTCCCAGCAATTGATTGACCAACCTTGATGCAAGTGACACAAGAAGGTAGTTGAGTTAGTTAATTTCTTCATTTGTTCGATTCATTGCGTTTGTTTTTTAAAATTGTTATTCTGCTAAGTAGTTAAGGTCTTAGTTTAATCCCAGAAAGTTTTGTTAAGGTAATTAAAGTCTTTAATTTTATTGTGTTAAAAAGAGGGGGGGAGAAAAGAGTATCTCTTGCTTAGAAAAATAAAATGGACTGCAGCTAAAAAATGCAAGTAAAATGCAGTGAGAGGATCACGTGATGGCAATAAAGTGAGAAGAAATTATTTTTTGGTGAACTTTTCATGTGTGATTAAGTGTACGGGGGATTGAATTAATTTCAGATACAGATTTAGGAAATAAAATCAAAAAAGATGTTGCAGATAGTGAGAATCGTTGCAGCATTGAAGGCAAATTTGGGGAATCAATTCCTCCAGCCGTTGGAACTTGTACCAAGTAGGAAATTGGCAATCAAATCTTCTACATGCAAAGAAATATGCTTCAGTATTTTACGGAATCTATATTTGCTGGCAAAAAAGGAGTAGTTTTCGATTTAATTCCATTTTAAAAATAGAAAATTTTCATTTTCCAATTTTGAATTGCATGCAGCTGTTTCAACGAAAATCAAGGATGTAGAAATGTCAGGTTTACCCCTATTGCCATTCTATAAATAGGATGCTTCACCTCATGTACATTCCATCCTCCTCTTTGCATTAGTTACGATTTGTGTGTGAGCTGCTACTTGTTCCAACCACTCTCCATCCCCCTCCTTTTCAACTCAAGAAAAATCATGGTCCCAAAACTCAAAAATATTTTCAAGAGCAAAAAGGGTAAGAGTGTTGAGCCAAGTTCTTCCTCTACAAGCCCTCCTCTACCACCTAGGGCACACAAGATCCTCTAAAGGGAAAGCCCCCTTAGAGTAAGAAATTGTACATTTTGAGCCAACTGATTTTGCAATAGAGAAAGAATAGCAATAGAATGCTGCAGCATCAAAAGCAAAAACTAAAAGTAAGAAATCTAAAAGGAAGAAACCATTGGTCCAAGAGCAGATAGATGTGGAACAGATAGCGAAGTTTGTAGCTGATGGGGCTCAAGAAAGGTACGAGCAGCTAAAGAAAAGGAGATTCCTTATGAATATGGGTTTTGAGATGCCTATTCAAGACCTACCAGGAGCTATTTTCTCAATAGTGGTGCAGCATAATTAGAAAACTTTCAGTGCCAAACCAAGTCTTGTTTACCTTGAACTTGTACGACAATTTTATGCAAAATTGATGAGGGAGAAGGTTCAGCTGGTGGTGAGAGGAAAAGTGATTAATTGGTCTCTTGAGGCTGTAAATGCACTCTACAACCTTCATAATCTACCAAGGGCAGCGTGCAATTCTCTAGTGAAAGAGATTGATGAAGTTTAGCTCAATATTGCCCTGCGAGCAGTAGGCATGAAAGGAGCCCAATGGTGTATTTTCAAGGAAGGTAAGAAAACACTCCCAAGGGCACACTTAAAAGCAGCAGCCAACCTATGGGTTTATTTTGTGAAGCACAGAATCCTCCCAACTACACATGACTTTAGTATTTCAACTACGAGGATCATCCTTATTTATGCCATTATACAAGGGATGGGGATATATGTGGGTCAATTCATATCTCTTAAGATATTTGGCTGCTCAAGAAAAACTACTGGGAAGCGATTTTTCCCAAGCACTATCAAAGCCTTGTGCCTTAAAGCTAAAGTACGTTAGGGAAACAATGAAGAGCTCTAGAAAGAGAGAAAAGGTATTGATCATGTAGGAATTGCAAGGTTGATAAAGGAGGAAGGCAGAAGAAGATGCACAAATGTATTGTCTAGTTAACGCTCTGATAGATCAACAAACTACCATGCTGCAGCGAATGAGCCACAATGAATCCCAACAACATACCTATTGGCATTATGCCCACGATATGGATGTAGCTATTCGGAGGGCAATGCAAGTCAACTTCCAGCATTCTTATCATCCATTCCCTTATTTCTCCAATGAAGTGTTGACCTCATGGACCCCTGCTAAGAATCCGAATGATGAAAATGATGATTAAGGGAGGGTCCTGCCTCTTGATCATCTTGTTTCTCTTCATGTCTTTCTATGCTTATGTTGTAGGATGGTTGTGTGATGTGTGCATGGCCTGTTGGTGAAGGCCACTCTTGTCTTGCTGTTGTCATGATTTTCTACTTCATGTTCTTCTATTCTTCTTACTGCTTGTCCTGTTTTCTCTATATAGTATTGTATCTGTTCGTTTTTTTTTAAGTTATGGAAGCCTCCTCATATCCTCATTATGTACTGTTAACTCTATTTTTCAATGAAATAGTCATATTCATGCTTCTCTCTAAATCTTATTGCATTGATCTCTCTTGGAACAAGTTATGTAGTTAAGTTGGCTAGTGTCCTTAGGCTTGATTCCCTGAACCCAAGCCGCCCAACTTTGTTAATTTAAAATGTTCTTTCTATTTTGGGATCAGCTCTACCTAAGCAATATAGAACACTTATCAGTTAGAGAATCTTCCACTAGACATTTATCCTAATGAATGAGTAGTTTGAGGGTTGCGTGAGATCCTTTCCTTCAGCAGCTGCTGTGTAAAAGATTGCTTCAGCTTTTCAGAACCCTATTTCATTGAGGACAATGAAATCTTCAAGTTTGGGGGTATGGGCAGCCACTTTGAGTACACTCCTCATTTCTTATTGAAAGTGACTATTTATCTAGATAGATAGGTTGTCTACAAAATTAATTTAGCATATCTTGATAGGTAATCTAAAAATGGGAAAGTGAGTATAATTTTACTTTCTTATTAAAAGTGAATGCCCACCTAAATAAATAGGTTGTCTACAAAATTAATTTAGCATATCTTCATTAGGTAAATCTCACCAAAAAAAAAAAAAGAAAAGAAAAGAAAAAGAAAAAGCGAAAGGCAAAGCCAAATAAAAGGAAGGGGTTGTGTATTGCAAACTTCAACCTTAATAAATCGCAAAGGGCTATGGAATATACAAGCCTCCTCCAAGCTCCAAAAAAACAAAAAAAAAGAAATAAAGTGTCATAAGACAAAATCAAGACTTCACTATATAAGGTGAAATGGAGTTGTAAGAAAGCTAAAGCATAGGTAACACGGTGTGCTGCTACGGTAGGTTGCATAAAGGATCTGTGATAGGAGTCTTCCTCAAATGAAAGCTCCATTAGAATAAATTCCTAAAGGAGGTGAATTCAGTTGGTGATTGATCTGTTTGGTTTGACAAAAGCATATTTAAACAATTGAGGGAAGTGGAGAGTGAGAAAGTTGTGTGGTGAAAGATTTAGGGAGGAGTGCCTAAAGATGTCTTTGTTAACTCTGACAAAGTAAGTTTAGTACAAAAAAGAGATCAATAAGAGGAGTTTAGAAAGGAATATAGGCATTACTCAGAGACGAGTAATGGTTTAAGTTTGGGGGTTTGTTAACTCTTAGAATAAGAGTTAAGTTGGGTGTAGTTCAAGCGCACTATGAGTCATGAATCGACTTTTGATACCCTTTGAGCTTAAATTATATGGTTTAACACTTGTATTTACCTTTGAGCTAATGAAATGCTAATGATTATGTTAATGGTTAAGAGAATGAACTTCAAAGAAAAACATGACCAATCTGTGTTAAAATGTCAATTTTGTTGTAGCATCCAAGTTGACAAAAGAAATTCATGTTGCATTATTGAGCTAGAAGCAAGGGGCAGTGACATGGAACTTCATTAATTGAGATGACATTTGGCACGTGATTCAGCAGAAAGACCCATTGGGAAAGCTCCATGTGGGAACATTGGCCAAGTCAGCCCTTCTTTGCTACCCAAGTTGATAAGATGGTGAGAGAAAGAGATAAAAAAGGAGAAGAAGCCCTCATTTACGGAAGAAACTTGATTTTCATATTTCTCTATTGTGGGAGAAGGAGACAAAGGAATTTGGGAGCTATCCAAGAAGAAATTACTGAAGTAGGAAAGAGAGAAAAAAAGATTTTCTTTGGGAAATAGACTTTTGGAAAGAAGACTTTCTCATCTTCTCCCTTCACATCTTTTGTCTTATTCTCTTCTCTTTTTATTTTTGTTATATAGAGTTAAACTTTACTTTTCTTGTAATTCTTAAGTAATCAGATCTCATACTTTCTTTAAGCATGTTTGGATTAATTTTAGCTAGTTGCTTTTCTTTACATTTGAGCATGAACTAAGTACTTTAAGGCAAAGGTTAGGGATTTGATTTTGTTGAATGGTTATAAGGATGTACAACAGCTATTAGCTGTTTTTTTAAAGAGTGTTATTGAATTATCTTTGATTAATCAGATTGTATTGGCTGGACATCTCTACAGTTTGCTTTTTTGTATGAACTTGGAAAAAGAAGTACTAATCGATCCCTTTAACACTCTCATTAGCTGAATCTATTTATGGATTTGTGAGTGAGCTAGAAATAGCCTCTCCCTAATGCACTAAAAAGAACACTAGAGGTTAAAAATTAACTTAGAGCATGGAAATGAATTAGAAGTGTGACTTCGGAAGAAGCAAAGGAGTTGTTCTATGGTATTAAGTCAGTGTAGAAATGTTGTAGCATCTTGTAGCAGTGAGCAATTGAATTCCCTAACCTAAGCCTGTTTTTATTAAATTTGCACAAAATTTTCTATTAAACCACCTTCTAAAATTTACTTGTTAATGTCTTTAGCCTATTTTTGGTCTTTTAAGAAACTAAAATTTAGTTACCATTATTCTTCTAAATAGCAACTTTTGAGTATACATTTTCATTGATCCTTGTGGATCAACCTTGTTTGCTACAACGTCAGGGTGTACACTTGCACTTTGTTAGTTATCAACAATACCTCATGCCTTGCTTCTGGAGCCAAAAATTTCCTTTTATGTCTAAAGTGGCCCTCTTACTAGCCTCTGAAGATGGTGTGTATTTTTGTAGGGCGACGCCCTTTGGGTGATCGAGATCTTTCCAGTTCTATAGTCGTGGGGCGTCGGTTGCTCGTCGTTGTGCTATAAACATCTTCAAGTACCCTCTTTGGATGAGAGTCTCGATCTACTCATTCAGTTAGTAGCAATCTGCTGTATCATGACCGTGATCTTTATGGAACTAGCAGTATTTCAACTGATCCTGTTTGTGTGACCCGATCCTCATTTTTGCTGATGGGGTGAACATGCCCACTTCTTCAACCACTGCATAAATTTCTACTATGGGCACAATTGTGAGGATGTATTTTCCAAACTTTGGCACCCTGTTCGATTGTTTCTCATTCTGCCTCTCATCCCGCCTCTCATCTCGTCGCTCGTTCTTGCACGTATCTCGCTTTCATGAGGGGGCAGCTATCTTCTCCCTCCCTTTGTGAGAGAAAAAAGGGGCTGAGATGGTGGTTTCTATTTTTTTCGAGATGAAAATATCCTCCACGGTCATGAGGCTGTTGGCGTGCAAGAGTACCTCTGTGAATGTCTTAAGCTTGTGGATAATAATGTATTCTAGCATCTCTGAGTGCTTGTAGCAACCTATGAATGCGGTGATGATTACTTCATTTCAATAATTGCTTGTGTAGTGCCTCTCGTTTGAATTGGTTGGTGAACTGTCTTAGTGTTTCCCCCTCCATCTAGTATTAGGTCATTAAGTGACTACGGGGACGTCGGTCTTCGCTACTCCCCAAGAATTGGTCCACAAAAAGGTCGGACAATTCTTGGAAGTTTAAAATCAAACATAGTTGTAATTTGCTGTACCAGGCCACTACTCCTGCCAAGGTTATGGAGAAGGCACGACATCTGATAGGGTCTCGAACTTTGTGGAGCACAATCTTGGCACGATAGGTGTCGATGTGCTCGATCGGATCCGTAGTCCCATCGTAGGATTTCATGGTGCAATCCTTGAATTTTTTAGGGATCTCAACATTCATCACCTTCGGGTTGAAAGGTTCACAACCCAGCTTGAGGATATGTCGCACTGTGGTGACATAGAGGTTCTTCTTCAGGACGAAGTCCTTTTGCAAGTCCTTGAGTTCCTGTCGTAGGTTGTTTTTGAACTCGTTGCGAATTTTTTCTATTGCGTCTTTCTAGCCCAGTTTACTTTCCATGCTGGTGTAGTGATTGCGGCTACACGACATGCTGCTTTCGCGCCTCTTGACGTTGAGCTTCTCACGTAGGTCAGGTTGGGACCGTGCATATTGTGAACTGGTTCGTGACTGAGCCCGCTGAGCTTTCTAGCCCATTTGGGACTTGACACACGTTTGCCTTTTGATAGAGGAGGGTCGATTAGGCATTCCCTACCCTGGGGTTCTGCCCCTGGGGTACGTGCGGCCGCACCATGGTGCCTTGTCCCTTGTGGAGGGGTTTGAGCAGCCTGAAGATGGGTGGTCAGGGTTTGGACCTCTGTCTACATGACATTTATGGCGTGTGCCTAGCCTTGTACCAAGACTTAAGAGCCTCAATCTGTGTTGTGGCTGACTGGTGTCCTCAGCCCCTCCCTCCCCTTCTTGTCAGCTCGGCAGGGTTCGGTGGATAATAAAGGCCCTTTTGTTGCTAGATTGGGACTAGCACCTATCATTTTCAGAATGGTCGAAATACAATCCGACCATATTAACATATAGGCTTGAACTTTTGAATTTCCCACAGACAGCACCAAATTTTGATGCTTGAAAATGCTTGAGGATGACATTGACTGAGCATTGGATGACCTTATACCTGCAAAAAAAGGACGAAGTGAGGTGGGATGGCGATGACCACAATCTAACACTCAAGTTAGTCAGGTAGTAGAAATAAGTAAGGAGTTTGCTCAAAATTTCAGTGCTTACCTTTTGCTCATGTTCTGCCTGGTATTTATACTTGGGTGGAGGTGGATCTTTGATGGAAAATCACACAGGATGGAGTGTTGACTTGGGGGAGTCAATCTATCCCCATTGCGCCCTATCTGGCGTTATTTTTGAAAAGGGGTGTAACCCTCTAAGGGTGGCCTCGTTGCGCTGAATTGAGCTTAACATGTATCACCTCGGCTCCGCTCGAGGTGGGCTGCACACGTGGCATTGTTAGGGCTATTCAGATGTCTTGGTGGTTTTTTCATCCCAATAGAGTTCGAACACAATTAACAAATTTAGGCAGAACAAACCTATTTTTTGCACCATTCAAATATAGGCTTTCACAAACTATATTCTACCATTCAAACATAAGCTTGACAAATCCTTCAAAACAGCGAAGCAAATGGCCCCTAAATGTTATGTAGCTGCTTTTAAACAAAATATTAAAATATATGAATTAAACAATTCAAACATATCTAGATTATATTACATAGTTTTTTTAGTTCAACAACATGTTGGATGGAGATTCGAACTTCTGACATTTTGATCGATAATATATGTCCTTAGCTAGTTGAATTATGTTTTGGTTAACAATTAGTTGAGTTAAAAATATTCTCCAATCAAATTTATGAACATCATATTTTTATTATTCCTCCCCTTTTATCTTTAATTTTTCTTAAAAGAATATGAAAACAACATATCTAGAATATTTCTTTTTCTCCCTGCCCTAAGTCGATATGTAGAAATTATTTTGTTTAAGAAAAAACCTCTTCACAAAATTTGTTCGCTATGCTAACTTAGACATCATTTCAAGACCATTTCTTAATTTTGGAAACAACAAAAGATCGACAACAATAAGAACCAGTTGCATGAATAGAAATTTTTTCAAAAATAATTTATAAATATAATAATACTTTTTTGAAATTTGTAAATATAACAATGTTTTTTGAAATTTACAAATATAGCAAAAAATATATAATCTGATTTTTGTTTATTTTTATAATTTTACCCTCATTAGTATATCAACATGTATATCAATAGTATATTTGATATACTTTTGGTATATCATTCAACTGATATACTTTATATTTGGTATATTGGTTAACTGATCTAGTTTATATTTCCTATATCAGTCAACTAATATATACTTTAGCTTTAATATATCATTTGACTAATATACTAAATATAAAGTATAACAGTTATATAATCTATGCACCAAATTTACCATTCATATAGCAAATTTATCAATAAACAAGTGTTCGTGAATTTGTTATTATTTGTGGACTTAATTTGAATTATTATTCATTTGTTTCAGAGTATTATGTATCATTAACTTATAATGGTTCAATACGTTACGTTGATTAACTATTCTAAATGAATGTTGATAAACTATTGATACATCAATTGTAACGCCCCGTTATTTTAATTTGGCCAATTATGGAGATTATTTAGAATTTAATTATTCTAATAATTTAGATTTTATTTTGTTAATGAAGATATTTTTTTTTTATTGTTTGAATAAAAAGAATCTAGTTGATTCATTAGATAAAGATAAGATAAGTTAAAGATAAAGTGAAAAGGAATTTGGATTTGGGGAAGTATCCTTTAAATAAAGCCAAATTAAATCCTAAGCCACATAATTAATTTTTTGGTTAAAGAGCCCACCTCCTTCCCCAAACCCTCTCACCTCTCCTCCTTCTCTCATCACTCTCACCATCACTCCCTCCTCCTCCGCCACCTCCAGTGACAACCCAGACTGGCGGCGGCCGCACACTAGATCTCCAGCAGCAGCCCAGACCCGCAGCGGTGGAGGCACACACCAGCGGTAGTCTCTCTCTCTCTCTCTCTCGCATGCGTGATTCCTACAAGAGCGGTCTTCTCCGACAAGCCCTCCAGCGGCCAGCAACCAGAGTAGAGCCCTTCTAAAACGTCTAGAGTAATGCGGAGGCATACGCCGGTGAACACAGACGGCGATCGGCAGCGAACGTGGGAACTTCTCCTCCAATCGCGAGCTTTAAACCTGCGTAAGATGGATTGGGCAAGTTTTTCTGGCGAGTGACCTAGCCCATTAGATAGATCGGTGACTAAACGACAAAATTTGAAGAAAAATCAACCTCGCCAGCGAGCAGCGGCGGGCGGAGGCGCGTGGTGGCCGGCGACAGCGTGTGGGCTGTGCTGAAATAGTAGTCCGTCACGTGCTGATCAGTGAGCTCAGTATAGTTTCATTTTCTGAAATCCTAATAAAAGAACGTTAAACGCTAAAAATCAGGATTTTTCTCTAATAACCTTAACCTTTGGAATGTATGTAGGAGAATCGGTTGGGAAAATTTACCGGCCTAGCAAGGATTTACTTTAGGGTTCTTAAAGGAATTAAGTGACTCTGCTTACAGAAAAGCCTTCGGGCTAGAATGGGCAAATTGTGTGATAATGGTTCTATTAAGAATATCTGATTGTGTATGATGAACATGCTTGTATGATCTTATATTATGTTGTTGCTGAATTACTGGATTGGATGATGATAATGAGCATGCTTGTATGATCTACTATTATTGTTGTCAATAGAATTACTATACAAATGTCATGACATATATAGTATGTGGACTGTTAGAAGCACCAACTGATAATTATGTTGGGTGCTTTAAATGTTA
>JAOANK020741379.1:0-23410 GCA_026257165.2 Telfairia occidentalis | reverse complement strand
GGGCTTGGCACTCATCTTCTGAAGAAGACGATTAAAAAGTCATTGGATTTGATACACTAGTTGCCTTGTACGTTTTCCCAGATGCGTAGAGTTTACGACTGCCTTCACCTCTTGTTGACACCATTGTGAGAATAGAGGTTATTTTGGAACTGGTAACGTTGTTTGATTGAAAATTTCTGAAGCAAAACAAATAGAAACATGAGCACAAGTAGCAAGAGACTTTGAAATTGAAAATGAAGTGGCTGAAATGTTTGCATAATAACGGCTAAATAAAGATGGTCCAACGGTACATTTGAGTTTTGAAATTGAAAAAGAACGGAGAAACAATATTTTATTATTGGCATAAATAATTTTCCTCTCCTTTTTTTTTTTAGAAAAAATAAATTAACCCAAATGTTACTGTTATGACACCTCTATTACACGCGTCTCCCTGTGGTTGCCATCTTGTGCTCATTCGACTAAAGCACGTTATCTTTGTACACGCCTCATAGTCCACCAATGCAGCATTAAATCTCCAATAGTGAAACATGTTAACTCTCTATTTCCCTTTCGTTGCCTCCTCATAAACTTCTAACTTGCAAAAATTGCGAAAAAAAAGGAAACCAAATAACAGCACTGATAAAAAATAAAAATACTTGAAAACACAAAAGAAAAGTCGTAGGGGATTCTTATCTTTTTCACACTAGGTAGTTGAAGGCGTCCACTTCTTCTAACCCCAAAGATGAATGGTGGTTCTCTCCCTAAGGAAATCTCTACCATAGTACGGTTTCACACGCTGCTCCATATTTTAATAATTGCTTGATCACAAAAGGTCCTGACCATCTTGACTTGAGTTTTCTTGGAAAAAAACTTTAACCTAGAGTTGAATAAGTTGACTGCTTACCCTTTTGTGAAATGATTTACCCTCATGCCACTTCATTGTTTTCTCCTTGTAAATTCTTACATTCTCATAACATTCCATTCTCAGCTCCTCTAGCTCATGTAGTTGAAGTATCCTTACTTGTCCAACTTTGTCCATACTCAGATTTAGCTTTGTTAGCGCCCAAATCGCCTTATGCTCTAATTCTACTAGCAAATGACATTCCTTCCTAAAGACAAGTTTGTATGGAGAAAGTTGTAGTGGCGTCTTGAAAGCTATTCGATAGCCCCACAAAGGTTCATCTAATAATGTGGATCAATCCTTTTTGTTCATGCTCACTGTTTTTTCCAAAATTTCCTTGATTTCTCGATTTGAAATTTATGCTTGGCCATTTGTTTGCGGGTGATATGTTGTAGCGACTTTATGCTGAACATTATACTTCCTGAGGAGTTTTTCCATTATTTTTGTTGACAAAGTGCATACCCTCATCACTAATCAGCTCTCTAGGAGTTACAAATCTTGTGAATATGTTTTTCTTCAGGAATTTTTATACTGTTCTTGCATCATTGCGAGTGCATGGTAGCTTTGACCCACTTTGAGACATAGTCTACTACTAACAGTATATAGGAGTGTCCTTGGGATGGTGGAAATGGACCCATGAAGTTTATTTGCCACACGTCAAATAACTCGACTTCTAGTATATAGTTGAGGGGCATTTCATTTCTCCTTGAAATATTCCCAATCTGTTGGCATCGATCACATACTTGAACAAACTCATGGGTATCATTGAAGATTGTTGGCCAATAGTACCCTGCCTGGAGCACCTTCGTTGCTGTCTTCTTTCCTGCATGGTGCCCACCGTATGGTGAAACATGACAGTGCCATAAAATTCCTTTGATTTCATCTTCTCTAACACATCTTCACAAGATTGAATCTGCTCACAAGTGATATAAAAATGGCTCGTCCAAACAGAACTTCCTTGTTTGTGCTAAAAATCTTTTTTTAGTTGGCCCCTTGAAGTAATCCGAATGTTCTTACTCACTAAATAGTTGACTATATCAGCATTCCATGGTGTTGGTTCTGCACTTATGGCAAGGATAGCTTCAGCTGGGAGCTGCTCCTCCACTTGGCTGAATTTCTCCTTCTCTTTATCTTCGTCTAACCTTGATAGATGGTCAACGACCATATTTTTCACTCTTTTTCAGTCTATTACTTCCAAATCAAATTTCTATAGCAGTAGTATCCATCTGATCAATCGTGGTTTAGCATCATGTTTCCCCATTAATTGTCTTAGTGCAGCGTGATCTCAATGTACAAAAACTTTCATTCCAACCAGATAGCACTTGAATTTGTCAAACGTGAATACCACTGCTAGCATCTTCTTTTCAGTCGTTGTGTAATTACATAGTGTTTCTATTAATATTATGCTGGCGTAATAAATTAAATGTATTACTCTTTCATGCTTTCTTCCTAGCACTGCTCCCACAGCCCAATTGCTGGCATCACACCTTAGTTCAAACGGTTTGGTCCAATCTGATCTTTTGATGATTGGTGCAGTGATTAGCTTATGCTTCAGCATTGTGAATGCATTTCTGCATTATTCCAAAAAAATAAATTCTCTATTCTACTCCAGCAGCATACATAGCGTGGTTTGGAAATTTTTGAAAAATCCTTTATAAATCTTCTTTATAAGCCTGCTGCCATAAAAAACCACGAACTTGTTTGACTGAGTTTGGTGCGGGTAGCTTGTTAATGACCTCAATCTTTGCTTGATCTACTTCTATTCCAACATAGGATATTTTGTGCCACAGGACAGTCCCATCTTGTACCATAAAATGACACTTCTCCCAACTTAGGATAAGATTATTCTGCTCACAACGTTCTAACACTTTCTCCAAATTACCTAGACAACTTTCAATGGACTTCCGAAACACTGAAAAGTCATCCACAAAGACTTCTACTGTTTCTTCTATCAACTCAGAAAAGATTGCCATCATGCACCATTGGAATGTTGCTGGTGCATTACATAGGCCAAATGGCATTCGCCTGAAAGCAAACGTCCCGTGGGGGGCATGTGAATGTTGTTTTCTCTTAATCTTTTGGATCAATAGCAATCTGATTGTAGCCCGAATATCCATCTAGGAAACATAGTACTGTTGTCCTGAAAATTGATCTAACGTCTGGTCAATAAATTGTAATGAAAAGTGGTCTTTCTTGGTTACCTTGTTGAGTTTCTTGTAATCCATGCACACTTGCCAGCCAGTCACTGTTCGTGTGGGAATGATTTCATTTTTTTGTTGGTAATTACTGTAATTCCTCCCTTCTTAGGCAGGCATTGTACTGGACTTACCCAATCACTGTTAGATATTGGGTATATTATTCCTACATCCAGCCACTTGATGATCTCTTTTTCTACAACTTCCTTCATTATGGCGTTCAAACGACGTTGGGCTTCCACGCATTTGTTTTACATCATCCTCCAATCTGGTCTTATGCATGCAGATTGCTGGGCTTATCCCAATAATAATGTTTCATATTGAGTACACAGAGTTGAAGAAATAACAACAGACAATTTATGATCATTATCTAAATAGACATATTTAAGATGAGAGGGCAAAAGTTTCTTCTCTAGTAATGGAGGTTCCTTAAATGACGATTTCATTGGCCTGTCCTTCCTTGCTGTTAGATCAAGTGTCTCAGTCAACTGACTCCAAATCTGCTCTTCATTTGATTCTGCCACAAAGATACTGCACAGTTGCTGAACATCTGAATTCTAATTATCTTCGTTTATACTTTCTTCTTCTTGAATCATCCCCAACTCTTGTAATCCATTCCTCTCTTCCACAATTGAATATTCCTCAACATTGTCAGGGTATTTGAGTGCATCAAATACATTAAATGTTGTTTGTTGGTCATTCATTCTTATTGTTAAAACTCTCTTTTGCACATTGATTAATGTCCTTCCTGTTGCTAAGAATGGTCTTCCAAAAATAATAGGGACATCCTTTTTAGCCTCATAATCCTATATAATAAAATCAGCCAGAAAAATGAAAGTGTCTACTTTGACTAAGACGTCTTCGATTTTTCCTTCTGGATCCATCATAGAGCAATTAACAAGTTGCAGCATGACTGTTATAGGTCTTGTTTCTCCTATTCCTAACTGTTTAAAAACAGATATAGCCATCAAATTGATGCTTGCTCCCCAAATCACACAAAGCTTTCCCAATATACTAACCTCCATTGAAGCATGGGATGGTGAAACTTCCAAGACCTTTCATCTTCATCAGAATTTTACTCGGTAAGATGGCACTACATTCATCTGTTAAGGCCACTGTTTCAAATTCTCCTAGACTCCTTTTCTTCATCATCATATCCTTTAGACACTTAACCTAGCTAGGCATATGTTCTAAGGCTTCCACTGACATGATGTTTATGTGCAATTGTTTAAGTACATCTAGGAATTTCCTCAACTACCTTTCATCGTTCTTCTTTCGTAATCTTTGAGGAAATGGTGGCGAGGGTAAAACTTTAGGTAATTCATCACTTCAGATTCTTTCCCTATTGCCGCATTGTTAACTCTTCTTTCTTTTGTATTTTTCGGTATCTTTTTCTACTTTTCTGTTGCAGTCAAACTTGATACCTTTTGTTGCTCAGCTACTTGTGGCTCTTCCTAAGCATTATTTTCCTTCTGCAACAATTATTTTCCACCCCTTTATGTGATAACTTTACATTATTCTTAGGTGCTTCAGTATTATTGCGCAATGTACCAGTAGGTCTACTACACAATTCAGTTGCGAGTTGTCCGACTTGTACTTCTAAATTCTTGATTGTTGTTACTTGAATTTGCATTGGCAAATCATTTCGTATTATGTACTCTTTCATGAAGCTCTCCAGGTTATTAGATTGTCGTGGTTGTTGTACTGGTGGCATTTTCGGAATTGTAGTATTATGTTGGAATGGTGTGTTCATAAATCCTGGAGGGAATTGTGGTCGCATAGCTGGCACATTACTGCTACTGGCTTGTTGACCACCCCAAGAAAAGCTCGGACGCTGCCTCCATACTGGATTATAAGTGTTCGAAAATGGGTTATTCTGCACTTGATTGTTGTGTCCAATATAACGGATCGATGTTGAATTAGATGGACAATCTTAAGAAAGATGGTTGTCTCCACAGATTACACAATTAATTTCCATAGAGCTTTGAACTACTTTTACTGGCTGAGTGGGTGCCAAATTCATAGCCTTCAACATATTAGCCATTTAAGCCACCAATGCCTTAGTGCTGTGATTGCATCTATTTCTATCTTTCCTCTAGTATTCCTTTATTGACTGCACTCTCTTTCATTAGACCATTGAGAATTGTTACTAGAAATTCTCTCCAAAATATCGAAAGATTCATTATACATCTTCTGTAACAATGCTTCGTTAGCTATGCATCAACAACTAACGGGGAGTTTGGTGTTAATCCATGGTAGAAGTGCTTTATTTGCATGAAACTAGGCAAACTATGGCGAAGACAATTTTTCAACAACGTTTTGTGCCTTTCCTACGTTTCAAATTCGTTTTCCAATTCGTGAAATGTTACTATGTCACCACGCAATGCCACATTTTTTGTTGGCGGAAAATATTTTAACAAAAACTTCTCAGTAAGGTCTGTCCAGTTGGTCATTGATCCTAGTGGAAGTCAGTTGAGTCAGATTTTTGCACAGTCACTTAATGAATAAGGGAACAATGTCAGACGCAATGTCTCTTCCGATGTTCTTGGATGCAAAATGAATTACACAAAGCAAGAAATGATTGTAAATGTGAATGAGGGTTATCCAATTTAGATCCTCCGAACTGCCCATTGGTTTGTAATATTTGAAACATGACTAGTTTAAGCTAAAAAATCAGAGCTTCATTCAGTCCTAGTATTATCACTGGATTGAAGTCATTAAAAACTGGTGCAGCATACTCTCAGATAGCTCTATCCCTGTCATTTGCAAGCAACACTGGATTATGTTGATTCATTTGCTGGGCCAATCTCTACCCCATTCCCTACCACTTGTGCAAGATTTCTCGGCATATTCATCAGTGGGCTAGAAATGGAGCTTCATGGTCCTCCATGAACTCTTGTGCTATGGCAAAGGCCTATGCTTGCCTAATTGCTCGTCGATGTTGATGCAAAGTTCTTTCTGTCTCTAAATCAAATGCAAATTCTGCTTTTTCCTCATTCATGTATTAAACTTTCTTGCTACAAGACAAAATGCTGATAAAACTATTGAAAGAAAGAGGGGTTTCAACACAATAAATATAATTAACTGAAAGGAATGTTAGGCAAATGAGATACAAATATAAGTAAAGAAAGAAGGAAAAAAATCCCCGGCAATGGCGCCAAAAACTTGTTGCCTTCAAAGGAATGTGATAAATATTCTTTAATTAGGCAAAATGATATTGAAAATGAAGACAAAGAATGCTCAAGTATAAGCAATCGTACAAGTAATACTGCAGTATTCCAGATCGATCCACAAGGATTTTTCTACAAAGACTCTCGCTTGCCGAACTTTAATAGTTTACACACAGGCGTGAATGATGTGTTGATGAAGAAAATGAGAGGGAAGGGAACATTTCGAGGGTATTTTAGTGCGAGACAACTAAACACTTCAATTTTAAGATAAAAAGTAACAAACAATTAGTAGAAGGGGTAGTTGATAATGTTCCGCTGTGTTAAGGGATACGATGCTGTAGCCTTTTCTAGAAATGAAATAGCTCACTCTATAAATGGGTTTTGTCCGTATACCCACTCTATCGACATCGTATACTAAAATATGAATCCTATTTATATCTAACTTCAAATTCAAGGTTATTAACACACTACCCTCACATTTTATAGCTTTGTCACTATGTCTAATGAGTCAATGAGATGAGATTTTCTTACCTCCACTATATTTATTCATTCAGATTCACCACTACCTTGCTGGTCAACATAAGCTAGCTAGCTAGAACTACCGACGGCCAGCTGGGAAGTTCCTAACTACAATAGTTCAAAATGAAAAAGACGTGAGCAAAGCACTTCTCATCTTTAGAAGTAGCTACAACAAAGTTTTAGCAAAACATAGCCATCACCAACTACCCATAAGGAAATTAGCTACAACTCATAATGATAAAACCAAAATAAATTTCTATCATTGATACTAGAATAATAAAGAGAGGAAATGCAGGTACACACAGTCTAAGAACAACACTAAAATTGGAAATAGCTGAAGTAAACAAAATGGAATACTAAACACAAATGCGTTGAGGTGAAGAAAAATAGTTGGGTTCCTTTGCTGGAATGGGATCCTTCTTTCGAGAGGATGCTTTCCTTTCTCTAATCTTTTTCCTCTTCTTCTACCGCCACCTCTCTTTTTTTTTTGTGTTTCTCTTTTCCCTAAAATAGCATTATGCAAAATGCTCATCTTGCCCTCCTAGGTCCATACGTGTAGGAATACCCCATTTTGTGTCTCTCTTGGACATCACATGCGTCCCATTAAATAGGTAACCTGTACATTGCTAAAATTTGGAGAATATTCTGACTGCCGATATGCTACAACATTTGTATGTCAAATGCTACTAGGCCGCACCGCATTTCTCACATTTACCCAAACTTGCCAACTGCTCCGCTTATCAATCCTAATTCAGTCATGTATACATATACC
This sequence comes from Telfairia occidentalis, assembly GCA_026257165.2. NCBI lineage: Eukaryota > Viridiplantae > Streptophyta > Magnoliopsida > Cucurbitales > Cucurbitaceae > Telfairia > Telfairia occidentalis. The sequence goes on along the minus strand of JAOANK020741379.1, from coordinate 15,874 downwards.
AATTAAATCAGCATGATACACTAGCGTAAAGTATGCAAACCTGCTAATCTCAGTGCACCAACATGCTATTCTCATTCTATAATATCATAACAACAGCCAAATATTTAATACTAGGGGCATAATAACTCTCTTTTGGAGAGTTAACAATAACCAACAACTTTCAACTTATTTTAAATAATGCAGAATTATAATCACTTACTGATTTAAAATCTTAAAACCTTAGATGCAACCAATCATAACGAGTTTTGGGAAGAATTACAGTTTTTTGATGATCATACATTTCTTTCAAACTTCGCCATAAGATATAAGGATCTTTTACTGTAAGATATTTCATTTTTAATCCCTTGTGGAGATGATGACGAAAGAAAATCATTGCTTATTTTCTTTTCTTAATTAGAGGTTTTATTTCCTTCTCTAATCATATCTCCAAGATTCATGGCATCTAAGTGAATTTCGACATCAAGAAGTCATGACAAATAATTGTTACCATTGATTTCAAGAGAGCAACAAACTCTAATTTTGTAAGATTTGTCATGGTAATACTATTCAAAAGAAATGTATTTATATTAGAAATTTAACATACATACTAACCATGCACACTAAAAAATGTTGATAACTAACATGTTATATTACGTTTGTAAAGAATATATCTAATATGTAAAACATGGTATGAAATATTTAAATTAAATCAAATATGTATATAAATAGTAAAACATAAAATATAAGACATAAATTCATGAGATTAATATACAACAATACGACTGAACATTTCAAAAGAAACATGTAAAATGAAAATTAGGGTTACAAAAATGTAGTATATACACATCATGCATAAAAAAAAATATCAATTTTTATTTTAGATTATCAAAGTAATGAGATTTTAAACACGCTTGCAATAAATTAAAATTTGAAAAATTATAATGGATGTCAAAATTTGTTGTCATCTTTGCAAATATGTCACATAGAAAAATAATTTGTAAGTATGACAAACATTGAAAATTTTATATATCACTGATAGATGTCTATTAGTGATAACATTGATAGACATGTATCACTGATAGACTAGTTTTATGTGTATTAGTGATTGAAATCTATCACTAAAATAGATCAATTTTACTTCAATCAATGATAGACCATTTTCAATCTATGATAGACCTTTTTTACTTCAATTAGTGATAAACGTCTATCACTAATAATAGACTATTATTTTTACTTCTATCAGTGATATATGTCTATCACAAATAAATAATTTTTACATTTATCAGTAATATAAGTCTATCAATAATTAGTGATAAATCAATAATTTTTCTTTTCTTTCTCTGCTAGATTCATTTTAATTGGAATTCTATAAAGATTGGCGTGAATTTATTACCACAAAAATAAAAGAATCATTGATAGGCTACTTATAATATGATAGACTTCTATTAGTGATAGACTACTTATAATATATATATAATATATATATAAAGTAAGAGAATCAACTATTTATAATCAATATAAAAAAGTTAATAATTGATATTATATCATTTTACAACTTGTGGAAGTTTACATGTCTTACAACTGTGACCGATATGAGGACAAGGATATTGATAAGTTGATATCACTGATAGATCTGTTAGACTTAAGTCTATCAATGATAGACTTTTATCACATAGTGATAGACGTTCTATTAGAGATAGACTTACATCACAACCTAAAAAAAATACTTCCTTAAATAGCAAAATTTGATTTCTTTACCTTCACTAGTTGATTTTTTCTTTCTATTTTCTAGGATCATGTTCCTTTTTTGTTTGATTCTCCATTCAAGCTAAAACAATTTAAAAATATATGACAATGTAGTCATATAATATATATTGTCTATCATTAATATATAGAAATTTATCGCTGATAGACTAAATTATGCTTTTATTTAAGTCTATCAGCAATACCAATCTATAGACTATAAATGAAAAAAAAATAAATGAACTTTAAACTAACAAGTCATAACTTACAAAAAAAAACTTATAAATCACAACTTATACGGTAAAAATTAAGAACTTCAAAAAAATAATAATATTATTATTAATTAAAAAATAAAAACTTAAATGAAGAAACATCAGGTCTAAATCAAAAGTTATGTACTACCAAATCAAAACATATAAACAACAAGCCAAATTATAATAAGAACTTATGAGATTTGAAAGTGAAGAAACACTACATAAACTATAAGAATTTCAAAACTTAAGTGGATAAAATTCAGTCAATCAGTAATAGACTTGTATCTCTGATAGACTTAAATCACAACATAATATATAGTCTATCATTGATAGAAACCTATCACTGATAGACTAAATTTATGTTGTTATTTAAGTCTATTAGTGATATTAGTCTATCGTTGATAGACTTCATCAACAAAAAATATTGGGCAATTTTTTTTTGCCATATTTGCAATTTTTTTAAAAAAATAAATGGTAATATTTTATGCTCAATTACTATTTGCTATCACCCTTTAAATTTTTCTAGAATTATGTTATACCAAAACAAAAATTGCATATATTATGCATTAAACCAGTCTCATAAGAATTGAAATACGACAATTAGTCATTACACATGAAAAAGAAAATAATAAATAAATATTTGAGGAACATAAACAAAAATATTATGATCAAATATTAAATAATTAACAATAAAATGAATTCAAAAGAAACAACATGGTAAACATAAATAATTAATCATAACGTATACAATAAGAAATAGCATATTGATCATTTACAAATTAGTATTTTGAACATTTAAAATATACATAATGTTCATATGATGTATGTATACAATATATATGGAATGCATAGAAAACTTTTACCACAATGTATAAAAACAAAATGAAATGTATTGAAAACTCTTACTACAATGTATAAAAACAAAACCCTACCTTTAGCAAACAACAACGCCAGAGAATCGTGTTGATAAGGTACTATAAAATGAGCACAAAAGCAGAACAAAATAACAATAACAAAAGAAAAACACTAAGAGAAAAGATGGAGAAAAGAAAGTAGAGAGGAATAGAGAATTCTCTATTGAATTGTGTTCTTCATATGTCCCATACAACTACTATTTATAGGATTTACAATGGTATAGGTTACAAGATCTACATAATTTAAAATGTGTAACCTTCATGGATAATTGGTGCGAAAGGAGGAAAATGAATGTACATTTGTATAACTTATGCAGGTTATGGATATCTACATATTATAATATATTTATAATAAAAAGAACAATAATTTAATTTTGGAAACTAATCATTAGACTTGTCAAGTTGTATCAATTTTGACTCTAAACTTTCAATTTCATCAAATTGAACCCCAAACTTAGATAAGTATTGTAATCTTAACCTTAAATTTGAAAAATGTTGCAATTTTCACCCTCTAATAATTTTGTTTTCCAAAATATCATTAAAAAAAGTATTTTCATATGCGTTCAAAATAATTATAAATATATATAAAGAACAAAATGGATGGGATTACAAAGAAAAACAATATTATAGGTTAATTTTTTTTATATTCGTGAGTTTTGGCAAAATTATTCACTGGTGAATTTGTGCATTAATCAAATTTAATTTTGTTCAATGCTCTATTTTATTGAAATTAATGAGTTTACATAAATTTTCACATTTATTTTGGTTAAAATTAATTGGTGAATTAACGAAAATCGAATAGAGAGTTAAAATTAGAACACTAATCAAAGTCTAGAGTCTAATTTGGATGAAATTGAAAGTTTAGGGTTAAAATTGGTACAACTTGACAAGTTTAGGGGTCAAAATTAATTTTTTTTTTCCTTTAATGTTTTTGTTTTGTTAGTAACAATCTAGAAAACATTACAAAAATCATCCTACGCTAAAACTATTGTAAACTTTAAAATCATAGAAATGGTTAAAATCAAATCTTTTAAAATCGTTTCAATTATAATCCAGAATTTACAAAATTGTTAGACATTAAATTCAACCACCAATGATTGTTTTTTTTTTTTTAATATTATGTGTATTAGAATAGAAAAGCATAAGATGGGTCTCACAGCCCAGGGCCAAAGACGAAACAAATGAGACAAAGAAACAAAAAGAACCAAACAAGAGAAGAAAAGCGCAAACTCATACCCTAAGACAAGGATCAAGAGAAAACGAACAATAACACGGAATAAATCAAAGAGATCCCAAGGAGAAGAATCAGGTTCAATAAGCCTACCACCTCTCCAAGTAGAGCGACACAGAAGAATCTCACACAACACATTGCATAATAGAACCTGAGGATGAGTAGCATCACTCCCATGCACGTGCCGATTTTGCTTCTGCCAAATGTAATAAATAACTGCACACTAGGCAACTCACTAAACACTGTGCTAGAGGGTGTCGTGCCTACTAATGTGATAGATCCACAAAAGCTCAATAGACTAGTATGAGATTCTATGAGAGAAACCTGCCTATGTAAGAACACCCCCTCCCCCGAAGCGAGGTAGTAAAAGGATATTCATAAAACAAATGGTTGCAGAACTCTCTATTCCAAAGGCATACAATGCAAAATGTTTGCCCAAAGAGTTCCATTGGTGAATCTAATCTCTGGTAGTTAACTTGTCATGAATAGCAAGTTAGGAAATAAAGAAGTGCCTGGGGATATTATGCTCAAACACGACCGAAGGTTGTCTGGGTCTCAAAGTTGCCCACGCACTTGAAACCAAAAAAGCACTAAGAAGAAATAAGGTCCAAACAGCCCTATCCACACAATCAAGAACATATTGAATAACATGCTCGAGATTGAGATTTTTAATAGCTCCAAAGAACAACAAGGTTTACACCATGTCCCATCAGGCAACAAGAACTCAGATACAATGGTAGAAAGAGACCTATCTGCATTAGAGACAACTCGTTACTATAACGTTGTAGAATTAGTCCACCAGGAAGCCAAGAATCAAACCAAACCGAGCATCTGGCCATTCCCAATGGAGTAGTGAACATATAAGCATAGAAAATCTCGAAGCCCTAGGATGGCTCTCCAACACCAAGAAAACCAAGGAGACAAAGGAACAACCTAAATAATGTAGCCACCAAGAATATAAGCATTAACCTATACCACCTAAAGCGAACCGAACTAGATGAGAACTAGCCAAAGGAGTTTAAGCACCACCACAAAATTCTTGGATGCCAAATGCCTAATTCCCAAGTCCCCCTCAGAAAATGGGACACAAATTTCTGACCATACTACTGTAGCCCCCTCCCCTCCGAGATCCACCTACCCCTCCCATGTGAACAATCGAAAAAGTCTCTCCACATCCTAAACTATACGGATTGGTAGCACAAACACACTCACCCAATAAACTTAAAAGCTCTATAGAACAGACTGAATCAATGTAGTCTGCCCACATATGAAAGCACACAAGTAGACAACAAATGCACTTTAGAGACAATACGCTCCAATAGAGGCTGACAATCCATATGCAACAACTTAGTCGAGAGGAAGGGTACACCGAGATATCACACAGAGAGCACAGCAACAAAGAACCTAGTAAAAGTAGCCAGACTCTCAACATCCTCATCAGACACACTAGCACGAAAGAAGAAACTTTTCCTCAGTTGTCCACTAGACCAGAAAGATACTGAAAACGAGACATGGTGCTTTTAAAAAAGCCAACGACTCTCTATCCCTTGCCCTAAAGTTCATTAAGTCATCCGCAGAACCTGGATGAGTCAAACCTACTTGTTCACAATGAGGATAAAACAGAAAGCTAGGAGGAGACTAATTAAGCATGTGCAAAAGAACCTCCATAGCAATGACAAATAAGCATGGGGATAAAGGGTCACTCTGACGCAGGCCACAACGGCCTGAAAAAATCCCCTTCAAGGAACCTTCAATAGACATAGAGAACATCGAGGATGTGATGCAAGTCCTAATCCAATTCACAAACTAGTAAGAAGTGCCAATAGCAAGCAATGTTCCAAAAAGAAAAATCTAAATAGAGTGAGGCATACACTTTCTGGAGGTCAACCTTAAGTAGACAATGAAGCTGACCTTGTTGGAGGTGATAACCCCCCACCAACTCCTGACACAATATAATTTTGCACAATACTACGACCCTTAGCAAAGGCAAACTGGTTAGAACTTATAAAACATGGCAGCCACACATGAAGTTGATTAGTAAGAAGCTTTGTAATGCACTAATGGAGAACATTACGATAAGAAGTCGGCCTATGATATCCAAAACCTTTAGGGTTCAGGATACTGGGGATAAAGGTAATAGAAGTAGCATTATAGCCTGGAGGAGGGAAACAAGTATCGAACAAGTGAAGAACGACAGAGCAGAAATCATCCCCCTAAAAATAGGTTAAGCCATTTTAAAGAACCCAACAGAAAACCCATCAGGGCCTGAAACCTTGACACTCTTCATCAAGCACAACGTTTCCCTCACCTTATCTTTGTAGATCGAGAGGCATAAGTTAGAGATGCAACCCTCGGGCTAGGCAAAATTAATAATACCTTAGATTTACTCCGTAAGGTCTTGAAAACCCACATCAATCAAGCCAATGATAGCACGAAAGTAAGTAATAGCCTTAGAAATCTCCTTTGTGCCCAAAAATCACTTGACTAGAATTATCCACAATGGAAGTGACGCAATTATGAATCGATCGCCTCTTCACACAATGATGAAAAGACACAGTACTATGGTCACCCAAAGATAACCACCGAACCCTCGGCTTTTGTCAAAGTGAGGAGGCCTCCTCTAACGAGCCCACAACAAGAATTGATGGATAGCCAACTTAGCCTCCTATTATCAGGCCCCAAACCGAGAGGTTCATCGACAAGAGCCAACTGTGTAGACTCCATCTTTGTACATGCATAGCCACCTAACCTAGAAGATCATCACCAAAAACTCCAAACCAAGCTCGCAAAATCGACTTAAGTAGTCACCAATTCCTCATAAAACCAACCAAAGAAGAAAGAATAAGGAATTGATGTCAATAGGCACTAATAGTAGGGAGGAAGCCATCATCCCTAGCCCAATAATCGAAAAACTAGAATAAGGACACCGACATCTAGATTAAGAAACTTCAATCGATAACACCAGCAGGCTATGATTCGAAACACCTCATCGCGGCACTTAGACCTCAAATAAAGGCATCGAAGACACCCACATCCCATTAGCCAAAACTCGAACTGGTGGAGTATCAAAGCGAAACCCTCATGGTAATAGACCAAGGATACCAACTACCTTGGACACGTAACTTCACCAAGTCAGACTGTAGTAGCATACTATCGAAAGCTTCCAATTAGGCAATGATAGAAGATCTGCCAAAGGTCTTAGAAGAACGATGAATAGCATTAAAATCACCCATCACTAACCCTGGAAAGGCCCAACCTGAACAAACAGAAATAATATTCAGCCATAACAAACCTATAAGGGTATGGTATGCCTTAGGTACATATCTCATTTGTTTTAGTGCAAGTGAGAGATTGTTGGGATTTATGCCCTAAGCTCGTGATGTCATGTAAACTATAATGATGTAAATAAGATAGACTTAAATATTATTTGTGCATCTCTTCAAATTAGCAACATTCACTGGATTTGTTCTTAAACTTGGTATATATCAGACATACGAGAGGATCAAGTTTAAGAGTAGTGGCTTAAATGACCTACAGTATATGGTTACGGTTGGGGACCTTATTGTGGTACACTGTTGATACGGTCCACTTTGTAACTATTACAAATGATCTTACCTGGGTTGTTCATGTGGTGACATGTGAGTGAAGGCATCGTATGCAATTGGATTGTATAAAAACTTAAACCTATTCTCCATAGGTGAAGTTTGGGAGCTCAAAAGTGGATGGCTCTTCGGCGAAAAAAAAGGAGATGACCTACATAAATCCTACGGTGGGGAGTGGGGGCTCAACCCACCTTCAAAATTAGGGGAATAGCAATTGGAGTGATCTTCTGAACGTTCTTGACCATTGTGGTCGATGTAGCCACCTTAGAAACCAACACCTATTTGGGAGCAGCAGAGCACACCACATCAGAATGGCCAAACACCCTATACCTACTACATTTTTAGGGCTTCCGAGAGTATCTCCACACATAGGCGTGCAAAGGGCAAACGTGTACCATCCTTAGTCTCTTTATCAAGGCAAATAGGCTTACCAATTGCACTTACTACCAGTCTCTCATTGCACAATCTCGAAATTGAAAGACATACAAACCATTATTCAGTAGGGTAATAGATGGCTCTTCTTGATGCCCTCAAATCTTACTCACCAAGTAGGCCATCACATTAAAAGGAAGGACAACACCGATAAACTGGCCTACTAAAGAACCCTTCCAACAATGTATGCCCTCCTTAACAACATCATCAGGAGGAATAACAATACAGGCACCATTAATAACTAAAGGAGAGAAATAATGCAAACCTGCACTCAAAGACGAAGGCCTCTAAATTAGATCCTGCCACAACGTCTTCGTATTAGACTTCATCTCTATTGCTAGAGTTGTGGGCACAACATCATCAACCACCGCAGAAGACCCCACTAGCGGCGGCTGTGGTTCATAGTGTTAGCTCCTAATTACCATGTTTTCATAAGTTTAAAACGATAATTTTACAGTTTAAATTTCATTTTAGTCATTGAACTCTTAAGTTTATTCTCTTTTGGTCCCTGAACTTTTACAAAATCTATTTTGGTCACCAAATTTTTAAGTTTATTCATTTTTGGCCTCTAATTTTTAACATACCTATTTTAATCCCTGAACTTACATAAAAAACCATATTCGTCCTTGCTATATAATTTTGTCATATAATATTTATTCGTCCAATGTTTGTCTTCAACTAATAATTTGGCTTAAATACGTATATTTAAAACTATGTTACTAATTTGTTAAGATAAAATAATGACAAGACCAAAATAGTTACTTTTTAAAAGTTCAAGAACAAAAATAAACATTTTGAAAACCTAGAGATCAAAATAGAACAAACTTAAGAGTTTAAAACCAATATTTTAAAAGTTTAAAGATCTAAAATAAATTTTAAAAATTAAACCTTAAAATAGAATTTAAACCAAATTTTACACATGAAAACATTGGAAAGTGTGATTACAACCGAGAAATGAAAAATCATGAAATATCACCGAAATATCAGCGATATATTGGATATTAGGCATGCCCGATATAGAAATTGGGGGGCGGGGGGGCGGAATTTATTTAACCCCATATTAGTGATATATCAAAACCATTATATAATTAGGTGTTTGCATGATGGTAATCTTTGTCCCTTGGTTCCTTAAGTGCATGAGTTCAATGCTTCGTAAATGCAATTGCAATTTTTTTCGTTATTCTTGTTCCAATTCCAAACCAATTTTTATTCTTTTATTTTTTTTATTTCTTTTATATTTAGTTTTACCATTTATCCACCATTTTCTTTCCTTTTTTCTTTCCTTTCATGTTTTTACTCTCAAGTTTCTTTCTATTTTTTTTCTTTTTCTTTTATGGTCCACCAATCCTATTAGTTTAATTATTTAAATTAACTAATTATTACTATTTTAATTTCTTCAAAAAAAAGTTACATTTAATTTTGTTATAAGTATCATTTTATTCTTCATTCTTTTTTACCTTTTTTTTAATTCTTCAACTTAACTTTTGTTGTCCAAGTAATATCTTTAATTTTCCAAATATAATTTTATACTCTGTTATTTTTTTTTCCTTGTCACCTTTTTTAATTCTTTAATTTACCTTTAGTTCTTAAATTTTGATGTTTTAAATTATTATTGAATTAAACAAATGAATTGTGATTGAATAATTAGTTCTTTAATTAAGTTATTATAACATCTAATTGAATATTGTTTCTTTTTCTCTTCTTTTTTATCTATTTTTAAGTGACTCAATCTAAATTTTAATCTTGTTTATTTTTTTTATTCATTGTTTTTTTCATATATTCATATTTAATAGTTAGTTTTTTTTTAATTGTCCAAGTAATATCGTTAATTCTCCAAATATAATTATATTCTTCATTATTTTTTTTTCCTTTTCACTTTTTTTTTAATTCTTTAATTTATCTTTAGTTGTTGAATTTTGATATGTTCAATGATTAATCAATTAGTTAGTTCTTTAGTTAAGTTGCTGCAACATTTAATTGTATTATGAATATATTAAGTAGATATCCATAACTTCCATGGGTTACACAATTTCACATTTATTCTCCTCCTTTATCACTCATTATACCAATGATGGTTACACAATTTGAACTATGTAGAACTTGTAATCTACACCATCATAAATCCTATAAATAGTGGTTATATGAGACATTTGTAAATAACAACTCAATAAGAATTCTCTCTTCCTCTCCACTTTCTTCTTTCCATCTTTTTCTTTGGTGTTCTTATTTGGTTTTTGTTTTTGTGCTCATTTTATAATATGTTATTAGCACGATTCTCTGTCATTGTTCGCTAAAGGTAGGATTTTGTTTTTATACATTGTGGTAAAAGTTCTCCATATGTTCTATATACTTTGTGTTTATACATCATGCGTACATTGTGTATTTTTTTAAACGTTTAAAATACTAATTTGTATATGATCAATATGTTATTTCTTATTTTATACGTTATGATCAAGTATTTGTGATTACCATGATATTTCTTTTGATTTTATTTTATTGTTAATTATTCAATATGTAATCATAATATTTCTTTTATTAATGTTGTTCAAATATTTACTTATTACTTTTCTTTTTCAAGCTTAATTAACTATTTGGTGTATTTCAATTTTTATGAGCATATATTGAGGTAAAATTGGTTTCTTGTTTAAGCATAAACTATCTTAATGCATAAATATATTGCAATTGTTGTTTTGATATAACATAATTTTTAAAATTGCAATTTATTGAATGCATGTCTATAATCGTATTACTTTGATAATGTAAAAGAAAATTGGTATGTTCATGCTATGCATATATAAATACTCTATTTTTGTAACCTTATTTTGCATTGTACATATTCCTTTTCAAATGTTTTATTCTATTGTTGTCTATTAATCTCAGGAATTTATGTATTATGTGTTAAGTTTATTATTCATATTTCCCGTAAGCATCATATTTTACTATTTTACATACATATTTGATTTAATATTTACACATTTCATACCATGTTTAACATAGTAGGTATATGCTTTATATATGCAATATAACATGCTAGCTATCTACATATTTTTTAGTATGCATGTTTTAGTATTTATATCAAATTTCTAATGTACAAAATACTTTAATAGTTTTACCATGAAAAATCTTACAAAATTAGAGTTCTTTGCTCTTGATATCAATGGTAACAATTATTTGAATCTCCTTTAGAGATCATTAATACCATTGATAGAGTAGCAAGTACTTCATTCGCTTATGAGAATGTCCTAAATTAATACTTTTTTTTTTTTGTTTTAGTATTTACATGTTATATTGATAAGGCAATCCTAACTCTTAGCCCAAAGATTCAAGCTTTTGTTGAAGCAAGAACCCTTGAATCAAAGAAATTAACACTTCCTTATGCAAAACTAATATCAACCAAGAGACAAGGCTAGCATTAGATTACCTCTTAAGATCAAAGATCTAGAAGCAAGATTTTGAAATCTTGTTCTAAATTGAGTCACTCCACAACCAAACTTGATCAAGGCTTGATTGAATGTCTCAGTTGCAATCTATCACAAGAATTGTAAAACAAACTTAGAAATAGCAAAACAGATTTCTAAGGTAAAGTCTCAAACTTGAGAACTCAATTTCCATTCATCATATTCTTGTTTTTATAAGTTCAATTTCATGGCTATCTATAGCCATCATACAAAAGAAACCTCCAACATTTCAAATACCAAAAAATTAAGTACAAAAGTCATGGCCATGATTGACATATTTGGTAACTCCTATCCTTGATTCTCTAGTTAAAACTAATACTCAAAAGCTTAAAATACACTTGAGAGTTTATGAAACTAAAATACTAAAAATGGTCTTTAATGTGGTTGCCAAATTCAAGTGTTATTAATGACAACTCTATGCTCAACTTCAACCTTGCAAATGTTGACCTTCAAAGCTCCAAATGGTCCTTCCTCACATGAATCAACATCTAACACATGAAATGGAGGTTAAACTGAGCTATCCAAGTTTGTAGATGAAGAATGAACACTTGTTGAATCTTGTTGGAACTAATGGAACACCATGATCCTTATCATATATTTACTAATTAAGCTTTATATTTGAAGTTTTCTTTTTAATTCTTGAATCTTATTGTTATTTTTTTTCTTTAATGAAGAATGATGAACATTTTTTATTCTTTTGTTGAGCCAAGGATGAACTCTGAAGATTTATGTTTGGCAGATAGTTCAACTACGCATACAATACCTAAAAATAGAAAATATTTTTTTTGAATTTACAATACTTGAAGCAAAAGTCAATACAATATCAGGTTCTGCGAACTTGATAGAAGGTTTTTGAAAATCAAATCTTATTTTTCCCAAAGGAACAAAATTTGCTATTGATAAAGCTTGGTTCTCTAGTAACTCAAAAAGAAATTTATTGAGTTTCAAAGATATACATTGTAATGGTTATCATATTGAGACCAATAGTAAAAATAATATAGAGTACCTTGATATTACATCTACTAACTCATATGAAAAACGTATATTAGAAACACTGCCTACTTTTTCTTTGGAATTATATTATACTCATATACGAGTAATTGAAACATAAATTATTAGATATCTTGAACCCTAACAGGTGATGTATTTACTGCACGATTTGTTGATTGTCATTTTAATGAGACAACTTTTCCAACATTAGGGGGAGAAATTAAGAAGTTGAAAAAAGAAATTATATGGAGTGCATCTTTATTGTCACATTTAGGTCTTCGTATAAATTAATGTGAACTAGAAGTTGAAAAGATAATTCATTTACAAAATATAGCAAACGAAATGCCATATGTATTTATAAATGCTATAAAAGTGACCAAGTCATATATACCAGTGCAAATGTTTCGTATAGAATTGAGATCCCAACACAGCAAATTGTCACAACTAATGAGTCTGCAGCATGCCAGAAGCATGGTAGACCAATAGGTTCCGAAGATAAAAATCCTCGAAAAAGAAGAGTAGTTGATAATCAAAATGACTCGATTGAAAAAGTGGATATTCCACAAGAAATCTGAGACATGACGATCCATAAGAATATGGAAAAAGGTCAAGTACCTGATGATAATAATGAAATTTTAATAAATTATGTCATGACAGGTAAAAGATGGAACCGAACTAATGTAGTTGTTGACAACATTTTTGCTTATAATGTTGCTAATGATATTATTTATGAAAATGAGGATTTTGAACAAAGGTATGTCGAAGAATGTCGACATAGAAAGGATTGGCCTAAGTGGAAAAAAGAAATCCAAGCAGAATTAACATCACTTTCAAAACATGAAGTTTTTGGACTTGTAGTCCAAACACCTGAAGGTGTAAAATCTGTGGGATACAAATGAGTATTTCTGAGAAAAAGAAATGAAAAGAAAGAGGTCAGAAGATATAAAGTGAGACTAATAGCACAAGGATTCTCACAATGACCTAGTATTGATTATTAGGATACATATTCTCCAGTGGTAAATGTAATAACATTGAGATATCTGATTGACCTAACTATAAATGAAAAGGTTGACATGCATCTCATGGATGTAGTCACAACATACCTATATGGATCTCTTGATAATGAAATTTATATGAAAACTCCTAAAACATTTGAAATACCATAATCATATAATTCAAATTCTAGAGTTCATATTCCATCAAATTACAAAGATCATTAGATGGATTAAAACAAACAGGACGAACATTGTACGTTCGTCTAAGTGAATATCTATTGAAAGAAGGATATCAAAATAATCCAATTTGTCCATGTGTCTTTATTAAGAAATCACAGTCATAATTTGCTATTATAGCTATATATTGATGATTTAAATATAATTAGAACTCCTAAAGAGCTTGCAAAGGCAATAGAATATCTCAAAAAGGAATTTGAGATGAAAGATCTTGGAAGAATGAAATATTTCCTTGGTTTGCAAATAGAGCATTTAGTAGATAAAATTCTTATTCATCAATCAACTTATATAGAAAAGATATTAAGAAGTGGACAAATCACATCCTTTGAACATCCAATGGTAGTTTGTTCACTTGATGTGAAGAAAGATATCTTTCCAGCTCAAGAAGATGATGAAGAAGTTCTTGGTCCTGAAGTACCATATCTAAGTGCAATAGGTGCACTTATGTATTTTGCTAATAATACATGACCTGGTACAACATTTTCAGTAAATCTATTAGCTAGATATAGTTATTCTCCAACAAAAAGATATTGGATGGAATCAAGCATATACTACGTTATCTTCTAGGAATGATTGAAATGGGTTTATTCTATTCAAACAAATCGAATTTTGATCTAGTTGGTTATGTAGATGAAGGATATTTATCTGACCCATACAAAGCTAGATCTCAAACATGTTATTTATTTACATGTGGAGGAACTGTGATATCATGGCGGTCCATGAAGCAAACCATAATAGCTACCTCATCAAATCATGCTGAAATTCTCGTAATTTATGAAGCTAGTCGAGAATTTGTATGGTTAAGATCAATGTCTCAACATATTCGATAAACATGTGGCTTGTCTTCAATCAAAAGTCTTCCAACAACACTATACAAAAACAATACAATATATATAGCACAAATCAAAGGAGGATATGTGAATAAAGTACATCTCACCAAAGCTCTTCTACACCTATGATCTCGAAGAAAATGACGACATTAATGTTCAACAAATTTGTTCGAAAGATAACTTAGCTGATCTCTTTACAAAGGCATTACCTACAACAACATTTGAAAAGTTGTTGCACAACATTGGAATGTGGCAATTCAGAGATCTTAAATGATGTTTCCTTGAGGGGGAGTAAATATACTACACTCTTTTTCCCTATATAGGTTTTTATCGCATTGGATTTTTTCTAACAAGGTTTTTAATGAGACAGTTATTAAATATAAGAATAATGTACTTTTTTTCCTTCACTGGATTTTTTTCATTGGGTTTTTCTTGGTAAGGTTTTAACGAGACATATATTCTATATACAATGGATATCTAAAGAGGAGTATTATGAATATATTAAGTAGATATCTATAACCTCCATGAGTTATACAATTCCACATTCATTCTCCTCCTTTATCACTCATTATACCCATGACAGTTACACAATTTGAATTACGTAGAACTTGTAATCGACACCATTGTAAATCCTATAAATAGTAGTTGTACGGGACATTTGTAAATGACAACTCAATAAGAATTCTCTCTTCCTCTCTACTTTCTTCTCTCCATCTTTTCCTTTTGCGTTCTTATTTTGTTCTTGTTTTTGTGCTCATTTTATAAAAAAATTGAATGTTGTTTTTTTTCTTTTCTTTTCCATCTATTTTTTTAGTTTCTCAATCTAACTTTTAATGGTAGTTACTTCATATTTTTGTTACGTTTAGTTTTTTCTCTTGAGCGCTCTTCAAAATTATTTTTTTAGTTATTTATTTGTATTTTCTCTTACAATTAATACTAAATATACATTTCAAAATAGACAAAACAAAATCAATTACAAACAATTATAATTCTTCTAAAAAAATATCTAATTTAATAATGTGGTAAATATAATCTACTAAAAATACCATTAAGTATATCAATGGTCATTTTTCGAAGAAAAACCAATTTAAACTTAAATTAATACTTAATATTCAATACTTCATACAAAAAGAATCTCAAATTAATATAAGTTAATTTGTTTTACAAAATAACAAATAAAATTAGTATAAACTAAATTGACATAAAAAT